>ML808875.1:149990-160486 GCA_009831015.1 Picea engelmannii
ATTGCAGGACTGCTGAGGGGGGGGTGTGATGAAAAAGAGACCACGATGACTGAAGAAAGGTGGTGGAAGGCACCTGGGATGGTGGCGTTAACTTCCACCGAACCAAACCGTATTTGGTATTCACTGGCCCGGAGAACCAAGAGCGGCTCGCTGGCCCCAAAATGAATTACTCACCAGGATGGTAGGTGAAGAGGCTCCTCATGAGTTAATGAGGGATGGGGGTGAACCACCCATCCATGGAGGCCTCAGACCTGACCACCGCTGGGAAATTCGTGCCACACGCAACCTCGCCGGAAAAAGAAAAGGCAGGAAAAAGGTGTGGAAGGGGGACGCGAGGGGGATCTCGGGGGGGGAGGAGATCGGAAGAACTCTGGAAAAAAATACAGAGTGGGAGATAGCAGAGAGGAAGGAGAGTAACCTTCATTCTCGATCATTGAAGAACAGAGACAGAGAGTCTCAAGCATCGTGGTCTCAGCTCGGGGGTGGCTAGTGGTAAATCCATTCGGAGTCGCTGAGCCTACGATTGGGTGGAAACGAGCACCCCTCTCAGCTGTTGCATCACATCTGGTGTTTTTCTGATAAGTGTTTTATATCTTGTATCTTGAAATTTATATGCTAACATGTATGCTTATAGTCTGTGCAATTATGAATGGTTTCAGCATAAAACTGTCTGTATGGTGTTTGGATCAAAAATGATGGTTGCATTCTTTTATTGGAAAGACCGTGTATGGATTATGTGCATATATATGTATATATATATATNTTTCAAGTGTGACTTGGATCTACATTTTGGCGTTTTGGTACCTGAGACCCCCAAGGGACAGTTTTGTTCCGTGTGTCTACGAGATGCAAAACCCCAAAATAAGCTTAGAAATAAATATCGATTTCGGGTTTCAGCTCCCGGGAAACCTAGGTGCGAGACCTCCTTTCGTCGCATACCCCGAAATCCCGATGAAGGAAACCCCGAACCAGTGAAACATGTTTAGAATTGGCATTTTCGGAGTTTCAGCTTCCGAGAAACCCAGATGTGAAACCTCCTGTCATCGCATCCCCCGAAGTTCCAGTATGCGAAATCCCGAAGAGTAGAGTGCTCGGACTTAACCTGGGTCATTGTTAATCGTGTTAAGCGGTTAGATCCATTTCGAATTTCGGCCCTTCGAAAGACAAGAGAGAAAGGGGAATACATGCACCGCGATTTCCCGAATCGCGAAAGCCGACGAGCACCTCCCCGATAAGACCTGTGGTCATAGCCACCGATCATATGAGTGTGGTTAAGGGGTAGGAGGATCTATATAAGGTCCCGTGAGGTTTCAGGGATTCTGTTCATCAGAGAAAAGATGAAAAAGGCCGAAAAATTTTGAATTTCGTAGTGGGTGTGTTACATCTGGCAACCCTCAATCCTAACAACAGAGCCTCGTACTCTGCAATATTATTGGTAGTTTCAAATTCCAGCTTATATGATAAAGAGACAACATCCATAGAAGAAGAAATAATTACAATCATAGCATGAGGCCCCTCCTTGGAATATGAACCATCAAAAATCACTTTCCACACTGCATTTTCTATATTTTTACCTTGTTTCTCATTGAGCTTATTATCACAATATGCCAGACCTGGAGCATCATCATTATTTTTCTTGGTCACATTTTTTTTTACACTGGTTATGCAATCACTCTCATCATCATTCATTTGTAGAATATATGACCCCAAATCCTGATCAACTGCATAAATTGGGTGATTGGTTGGATCGTCATGACCATTGATTATATAATCCAATTGAAATTATCTATATAATCTTCTATGCTCTCCACCAAAAATAGGAATAGTAGCATATGTCCAATCCATCTGCATAGTGTCTCCTAGCTTATTTTCCTGGGATCTTGACAAAAACATGCCAAACTTAGGAGGAATATTAGCTACCACAATATCCATAACCATACTCTTCATACGCAGTTGAGCTAAGGAAACTACCAAAACTTTCACTACTCCCAAACACTTAACTCTTTTAGAATCAAAAGATTATAAGTCATGATATGGCTTTATAAGTTCCAGTCCCAATTCATCCATGACCACCTTTGGCATAAGAATGTGTGAAGCACCTGAATCTAAAAGGAAATTATGCAACAATTTATCATGCACCTTTAAGGAAATATAAAATGGTGGAGAATAATCATCATTACTTTCCTCAATATGAGGCCAAAACATAATAGTGGTCTCTTCATCTTGTAAATTCACAGTGTCTGAAATTGGATCTACAGAAGGCTATAAGATTTTCAAAATGGAATCTTTAAAATGTTAATTTTTCATTAATTTCGTCAATGGAATAGGGATTTTAATCTTGCTTATTTCATGCTCCAGATTGGAAAGAAGGGATGACTTCTCTGGATATTTTGATTCTGTAATTCTAGATTTAGCAACATGTTGATCTTATTTGTGCCTTGTATTTTTACTTGGCCCCTGTTGAGCTGGAACATTATCTTTCTTATTATGTGTTTGTGAATTCATCTTTACTCCATTCTGCCTTGGTCTCAAATCATGTTTTTCCTAAGGTTCATTTTGAAAAACTTCCTTTTGCTCCTCTTTTTCATTGAATTGATTTAATATCTGAAAATATTCATAGGTATATGATGAATCATCATCAAACATATGAATTTCAGGATCATCCTCAACATCATCGGCTTCTTCTTTTTCTTCAAATACATTGCCCTGAGGAGGAGGTTGAATTTTTTTATCATCGTCATTTCTTCTTTCTATCTGCTCTCTCTGCAAAATCTATGGGGAAAAGTTAGGTCTTATGAATTTATTGGGATTTATGTTCCCACCATCTTGAGCAGGTATGTTTGTTGTTGACTTTCCTTCCAATTTCAATCTAGCTAATTTTTATGTCAATGTTTTTAGCATCTTGGACATTTCTTCAATTTTTGGGTCAATTGTTGGTGCACTGGAAGAAGAAGAGACATCCTCCTTTTGTTTCTTTATATCTCTATCAGGTCTAATGTTAAGCCTTTCAGTTGCTAGGATATTTTCTTCAACTTATATAGCGGCTTCTTGCATAAGACTCAAAGTAGCATATCTCCTTTCTCTCAGAAGTAGAGATAACTCAACATCAAATGCATTGACAAAAGTAATTTTTGTAGAAGTTTCAGTAGGCTTGATCTCAAATAGAATCTCAATTGAAATTTTATTATACATCTTGTTGAATATTTTGGTAAAATCAGATACAGATTCATCTTTCTTCCTCCTCAGGGCCCCAAACTCAGTAATATAATATGTTTAGTCCTTTTTATCTCCCCACTGTCTCATAAAAGTGTCATCTAATACATCAATGTATGCAACAGAATTTGTAGGAATACCTCTAAACCACTTCCTAACCTCTCCATCTAGGCTTTGTACAAAAACTCTCATCCAAACATCTGAATGCTCTATGTTGAAATTATCTGCAAAATTCTAGAAATGTGTTAATTGTTCCTCAGCAGTAACATCTCCCTCTCTATTGAATATAGGCAAGTAGTTTATGTAATCTCTAGTTGGAAAAGCATTTAAGTTCCTAGGTAAAACCAAGGGTTCATATCTAGCAACAATGATGACAACGATCCTATTTACAACCACGGTTTGGACAACTAGGACTTGAACTTTAGGAGGAGATGATGGGAGAGATATAGAAGATGGAGATGGTGGAGGATGATTTTCTTCAGACTTCAGAAATCCTTCTATGGCAAGAATATTATTAAAAATATTTATTTCAAGTTTATCTTCTTCAAATATGCTCAACTGAGGAGTAAGTAAGGATGGGATCTATTCTATTTCATCTTTTGTATACTTATGAAAAAAAATTAGGGCTTCTGCTATAAAAAGAGAATCTTGATCGTTTTTGTCTTTAATAAGATAAGAAAAAGGGTTCCATTATTCTATTATTTGTTCACCCAATTGAATAGTTATCTATTCTTCTAAAGGAACAATCTCAGGTAGAACTTTTTCTTCAACTACTTCTGAAGGAGCTTTCTCATAAACTACTTTTTCTTTTGTCACAGAAATTTACTCTTTAGGAACAAGGATTATATTTTCTTCAATAACAGGAATTTATTTTTTAGGTACAACTTTACTTGCAGATGATGATGATTCACCTTAAATAGAATTTGATTTCTTCAGTAATTTTTTTGGATTTGATATAGTTGGACCTTCATTGGGATCTGGATTTTCTCTAGTTACTCTCTTTACTGAAGATGTAGATGATGTTGAAGCTTTAGCAGGCTCAAACTTCTCTCTTCTAACTTCTTTTTTAGGAGCCAAAACTTCTACAATGGAGTCGCCAAGTGAAAAACATACAGTCAAAATTTTGTGCCTAACTCTTGTTCACCATCAAGAGCTAGCTTTGTTTGATGTCGTAAACCCAGGGAAAAATGACTTCGTTCCTCCATTCCCCAGAAATGACGCCAAAAGATGTTTGTGCTAGAGATGTTCTTGATTGTAAAAGGATCTATGCCTAGCACATCTAGAATTGATAATTGTGTTTGAGTAAAGAATCAAAATAACTGGGATTTGAAAATCAATATTTATCTCAATTGTAGACTCATACACTATATCTCATGGCTTGAAGGCATAAAAGCTCAATTTTCAGATACTTGAGGTTTAAAATATGCAAGAAGAATAATAAGAAATATAGATAAAAATGCTTCAATCACATCAACTGTAATTAAAACCTCTCAAAGCATAATGTTCATAAACTAGAAATTCTTTCTAATCCTGAACTTAGATAATTGAATGAAACTTTACAGAAAGTAGGCATTTACAAAAAAACTTGGTTGCTCATGAATCTATAATCCATAACTCATTAATATAGGATACAGTAATAATCATTTCATTCAAATGAGAAAGAAAAAGATAAGAATGTACACAAGGAGCACAATCTGATACTGAAACTGTAGGATTTCTTCAATAAGGAAACATACGTATAGAGTTTGCAAAAATATTTTACAACTGTTTTCCAAAACCCAAAATTCCAACCCTATTTTTTATTTTTAACCTTTTCTTTACAGATACATAATTGACTTCAAACGTGGATTTGAGATCTAGATTTGATGGATCTAGTATTTTTTTAGAAAAATATAACAACTGAATCAAATTACAATCAAATCTCATTATTTGTAACATGAAACCTAATTGTCGGTTCTAGATCCACATTTCGAGCAACATTGGTTGACCATAGTTTGTCTAAGATTAGATTACAATAGAGACCTTTGAAAATAAATCTTATAACTAAGGATTATTTTAAAACTATCCACTTACTAAAGTCTAAAATTCACAAAAATAACAAAATTGTTGTCTTTAGTAAATTTGGTAGCGCTTTTACTTTTATTTATGTAGGCAGCTACCAAAATTTTTGGAATTGATGGATGTATGTCAACGCTTGCCCTGAACATAGTCTTCTGCCAAAATGATTGATTATTTTGATGAAGTCTTCTGCCAACTGAAATCATTGCATTGCTCCTTTGTTAAATCTTGTCCACTGCATATACTAACATCCTAATACCTTCTTTATCCTGATTCATGTATTTTTCCTATAGCCATTTAACTTTCCAATATGTATTCCTTCTTTTGAGCTTAATGTTTCCTTTATAAAAAATTTGGGCCCAGATACAAAGCTTGTTATGTTTACTAACCAGCTTATTCCTCTTTTTTCCAATATTTTTATTCTGCTCTTTCAACTTATCATTCTCAAGTTTACGCTGATCATTCATCTTTTTGAGTTTCTTTAATTGCCTTTGTATCTTCCTCGTATTTTCATTTTTGTCTTTATTGTTGGGTTGCAACAATGTAACAGGTTCCTATATTTCCATCTCCTCTTGTTCAACTACATCTTTCATGTGTTTATTTTCCTCTCGCTCAGAATCCTCACTGTCAAAATATGGAAAATTTAAAACATTTTTACCTTGAACAAACTTAGATTGATTTTCATCTATAATCATTTCATGCATTTCAATTATTTGATCTTCAACCGGATTTTGAGATACATCATCTCCCATCTCTAATGGCTGACTAGTATCTTCAAGCTGGGGAATGCTTTCAAGTTGATGGAAACTATGTTTCATCTTCTTTACTTTTTTATCTTTTCCTTTTTCGAGACACCTGTAGATATTTTAGAAAACTTTTTATTCTTCTTTTCTTTTTAAACTTTAGGATAAAGTTCTTTTGGATCATCGTCTATAACAAGAATTGTATCTTTCTTCAAAGAAGGATAAAAAAATATACTTTGCATTGAGTCTCAACTTGTTTGTCGGGTGCAAATGTGGTCCTCTGAGCCTATATTTCTCTGGCAATTTAGGTTTTACATCCTGGGCAATTTTCTCTGACAACCTTTTTGGAAATGTGTTGTCAGAAGCTTCGATCAAAAGTTGATTCTTGTTTTTCAAACACTTGCACAAGAGTTGATTTCATTCTCTTTAGTTTTGCATCAATTGCCTTCCTTTTTTGTCTGGTACAATCCTCCTTAATAGGTAAAACCCATTTTTCTTAAATGGATGACACCACCACAACTTCTGTTGTAACCATTTCTTAGAACTCGATTTTCCTCATGAAACTCCTAGTTATCTATGTGAAAGATTTAAAATCTTGTTCTTGAACATATGACTGTATAATATGGCCTCTAGGATTTCTGGAAATTTCAAACTTTTCAGGGTTGGTATAAGCTTCCATTTTCTAGGGTTTTTGAGATTCATATTTAAAACTAGCCTGAGATAAAAATTGTTGCCAAGTTCTTTTCTTTTTGTTTAATTCTTCAACGATTAATAGCTTAATCAAACCTTGATGGACGACATTGTGCTTATTCTTCTTATGATTGGCCTAAACTCTAGATGACATTTTGCTTAAACTCTTCAACAAGAAGAATGACAAGTTCATTATTTTATCTCTAGATAGATGCAATAAAAACCTCATGTGGTATATAAGGACAATAGAAAACCTACCTTCGCAGGTAATATATCGTTGAACCATTTTGAGCGACTCATTCCATTCATCTATAAGCTAACTCCTTTTAATGCCTTTTTCCCAACTTGGATTTTCATACTTAGGCTTCAAGAATTGATTTAAATTCCAATCCACGATAATTTGGTTCTTGAACCAATGTTCGCCATCTGTTGGTAACTCCATGGCCTTAGCAATGGAGTCCTCTATAACTCAGATTGTCAAATTTCTTATTTTAACCTTGCATATGTCAAACCCTTTTGCAAATGTTGTAGCCACTTCCTAATTATACCCCTGAAGCTTCTAGCAAAAACTTAACCATCCTACTTGTTGGAACTTGATATCGTTCTCTGAATACACCTCTAAAATTTATGCACCTTCAGGTTCTTGGCGCATAACATCACCTCCTTTAGTCATCGTTGGAAATGGTGACTCTTTTATAAACTAGTTGTGAGATGCTTAGGGAAAACGACATGAAGCAAGGTTAGTTTTGCTGGTAAGAAAAAGTGACATTATAGCAGTTCAATATTACGACCAATAGGTGAGGTGACCTTGGGAATGAGCAATCATTACAGTGATTTGGCGGTGCCATAAATGAATGTTCATCATGACACCCCTAACTCTTATGATAACCTAATAGATGCATAACTTCATACTTCAAAAGACACCTAAATGCATAATTAACCATGTTTCACATGGTATGCGACACACTTAGATTAATAATGACACATGACCTTTTTTGAAATTTTTTCCTCCATGACTCTAATCCAAAATATTTGGTACTATTTTTTAAATACTATTATAATATTCGCTACCAAATTCAAACACTCAAGTAAATACCATGGAAAACCATACTCGGTAATCGATTGAAGTTATTTCAAGGATATGTTGACTTTTTAATAGAATTATGACTCTTGAAAGACCATTTTTAAAAGGCTTTGCCCAACAAATTTTGTAATATTGATATAGACTGGACTCTGACCATAACAGACTTTTCTAATAATTTGACAAAAAGTTTGAAGTTTAGCATTCAAATTTTAGATGCTAACACATGCCCTCCCATGAATGTAATCAATTTTCCTTTGGACATACATATGGTCAAAGTGGTTAGCAATATTTTTAATGGCGAGTTCTCCAAAGGAAACGTGGAAAAGAACATTTTACCCATGGATTCCCTTTCCTCTTCCCCTCTTGTGGGATTATAGTCCCCTTGTGCTCCTTACTAACCATTTTCATGATTTTTGTAACATACCTTATATTTCATCTTTTTCTTCTTAACATTTAAACATAAACTAAAGTGCACCATGATAATATATCTACATCGTGGTGGCTTAGGAACACAAGAATAACATCATAACTAAGCTCACAACTTGGACTCATAATCATTCATTATATGGGCCTTTGTCTTTGTATCCAAGCTACAAATATTACAAGGTGTGTATATATGTACACTGTGAGGTCATTGTAACTCAATCCACTTATCTTAACACATGTAATTGTAGCCATATAATTATGACATTATAATTTAATTTAATCTACTCTAATATTTAAAACTAGGGTATTATAGCATCCCCCTTCTCCTTGGTGTAGCACTGACCTTGGTGCGGTCCTTGTAGTCCAACAATGTTCCAACATTGAGACCATGTTATCTCATTTTTTGTCAACAAATATGCAGCTTTAGTTCCACCTAATTGTATTCTAATGTAATCAAGAAGAAGGATTCTGTCATAGAAACAATATCGAAGGCTCTCATCAATACTTATATACACATGCAATGTTATCCTCATAATCAATGACTTGCATTTTTTTGGATAAAATGAAATTAAGTCTAACTTACTTACTTATTGGTTTATCCACCAATTGTAATGTATTCAATTATCTTTCTTTGTACTGCAATTCCTTTGATGTGATTTGAGATCCTTCTAATGCATTAGCCTTTTATTATATACCCATGCCAACCACAAAAGGAATGCATACATATCATAGCCATTTCTATGAAATCTATTTTGCCTATACGTTTTTTTTTTCAATCCAAAATTAAATCACATATATTCAACCTACAAAACATATTATGAAATATCAACAAAACAATTATATGTATTAATATATTATTCCTTCACATATCTTCCATTGGTGAGGCTATGCATATTGAATTTCCTTGAAATAACCAAAATATCTAGCTCTATTATCTAAGCCAACATATAACACGAGCCACGGTCATACATATTCATCTAGGTTATCCCTTCTTTATAGGCAATCACAATACAAGCTTGTACATGTATCTTCTCTAAAAAAATAATCCTTAGGGAAATCCAACCCATCATGTGTAATGGTGCATGTAATATATTTGATGTCATTATCCTCTTATATCCTTCAAGTTATCCTCCCAAGGTGTCCCATAAGAAAACTCAAGAAAATAATTAGTTCAACATGATCAAGGCATAACACAAGGTAATGTGGGAAGATTGGTATGAGGTAAATTCTTCTGTAAGGTTGTCAGAGCCTTGTAATAACAATAGAAGTAAGAGTTCTTTGGAATCTATCTATGTAAATGTCCCTAATCAAATGGATGGTAGCAAATCGAGGGGGGGAGGGAGAATAACTCACACTTTAAGTTCTTTATCTACCTAGCTCTTGTGAGTCTGAAATCAATTAAGAGGTGGGAGGATTGAGCTCTCTAGAGTACTCCAAGCAATTGCACACGAAAAAATAGCACATACAATGACAAAGTCATGAAAATCATTGGAAAATTTACACAAAACAACACATATATAAATTGACTCTATTATCATGCATAAACTAGAACAAATGGAGCAAAAGGACACACAATAACATCAATATGATTGGGATAAGAACTAGAATCTATTAAATGAATGAGGAGATGATTTACAAATGGGAAATCAATTTCTCCTCCAACAACTTGTTCACTAGGTTCATCCATATAATCATTGTTTGTTCTCTTTCTCTCTAAATTGAAGTGATCATGGTGCTTGTAGATCCTCCCAAACAAGTGGAGCAGGGGAATAATGGATATTTCTACAAATTATTAGTAAAACAATACCTTCAAACAAAGATATATCCTCTCACATGGACAACAAAACCTTGTTTTCAAACCAAGATAATAACTCATTTTGAATGCTTTTGTTTATATAATTATCATGCTTGAATATTCTTGGAGAAGCCTCCCAAGGGTGTCCCATTCATATTGAGATGAACCCTTTTGAAATTAGCCTAATAGAGACCCTTAGTAATTTGTATTTGTGATTATTGGAGTTGCATGAGTCCTTTTACCACTTTCATTCTATTTTAGAACTTGGCATGATTATTGTGGATATTTTTGTGGTGTCGTTGTAGTTATCTAGGGAACAAACATACCCATGACAAGGAGATATCTTAATTATCCATGTCAAGCTATATTTAGGGATTTGAGTGATTTAGAACACATATAACATTTAGGGGGAAATTGTTTTTCATTCTTTGGCATTTCCTTAAGGTCGTTTCCATTGTAAGATTGTTGATTTTTTCCAACATGATGA
>ML808875.1:160536-172186 GCA_009831015.1 Picea engelmannii
TTTTTTTTTTCAATCCAAAATTAAATCACATATATTCAACCTACAAAACATATTATGAAATATCAACAAAACAATTATATGTATTAATATATTATTCCTTCACATATCTTCCATTGGTGAGGCTATGCATATTGAATTTCCTTGAAATAACCAAAATATCTAGCTCTATTATCTAAGCCAACATATAACACGAGCCACGGTCATACATATTCATCTAGGTTATCCCTTCTTTATAGGCAATCACAATACAAGCTTGTACATGTATCTTCTCTAAAAAAATAATCCTTAGGGAAATCCAACCCATCATGTGTAATGGTGCATGTAATATATTTGATGTCATTATCCTCTTATATCCTTCAAGTTATCCTCCCAAGGTGTCCCATAAGAAAACTCAAGAAAATAATTAGTTCAACATGATCAAGGCATAACACAAGGTAATGTGGGAAGATTGGTATGAGGTAAATTCTTCTGTAAGGTTGTCAGAGCCTTGTAATAACAATAGAAGTAAGAGTTCTTTGGAATCTATCTATGTAAATGTCCCTAATCAAATGGATGGTAGCAAATCGAGGGGGGGAGGGAGAATAACTCACACTTTAAGTTCTTTATCTACCTAGCTCTTGTGAGTCTGAAATCAATTAAGAGGTGGGAGGATTGAGCTCTCTAGAGTACTCCAAGCAATTGCACACGAAAAAATAGCACATACAATGACAAAGTCATGAAAATCATTGGAAAATTTACACAAAACAACACATATATAAATTGACTCTATTATCATGCATAAACTAGAACAAATGGAGCAAAAGGACACACAATAACATCAATATGATTGGGATAAGAACTAGAATCTATTAAATGAATGAGGAGATGATTTACAAATGGGAAATCAATTTCTCCTCCAACAACTTGTTCACTAGGTTCATCCATATAATCATTGTTTGTTCTCTTTCTCTCTAAATTGAAGTGATCATGGTGCTTGTAGATCCTCCCAAACAAGTGGAGCAGGGGAATAATGGATATTTCTACAAATTATTAGTAAAACAATACCTTCAAACAAAGATATATCCTCTCACATGGACAACAAAACCTTGTTTTCAAACCAAGATAATAACTCATTTTGAATGCTTTTGTTTATATAATTATCATGCTTGAATATTCTTGGAGAAGCCTCCCAAGGGTGTCCCATTCATATTGAGATGAACCCTTTTGAAATTAGCCTAATAGAGACCCTTAGTAATTTGTATTTGTGATTATTGGAGTTGCATGAGTCCTTTTACCACTTTCATTCTATTTTAGAACTTGGCATGATTATTGTGGATATTTTTGTGGTGTCGTTGTAGTTATCTAGGGAACAAACATACCCATGACAAGGAGATATCTTAATTATCCATGTCAAGCTATATTTAGGGATTTGAGTGATTTAGAACACATATAACATTTAGGGGGAAATTGTTTTTCATTCTTTGGCATTTCCTTAAGGTCGTTTCCATTGTAAGATTGTTGATTTTTTCCAACATGATGATTTCAATAATAATAGAGATTTGGTCACACTGTGCTTACTTTTGCGCTATAATAGGTGCCTCTTGATGCATGTGGTGAGGGGTATAGTGCATAATAAAAATGAATATCCCTTTTCTCATATTATTGCACTATATCATTTGAGAGAGAGAGAGAGAGAGACCATTTGCAACAAAACATTAGTATTCATCAATCATAATTGTGTACCTTATTCACGAGGTAGACACATCAATCAAAATGAATATCCTTTTTCTCATATTATTGCACTATATCATTTGAGAGAGAGAGAGAGAGAGACCATTTGCAATAAAGCATTAGTATTCACCAATAATAATTGTGTACCTTATTCATGAGGTAGACAAATTCCCGTGCTCAATCAAACTGAATATCCTTTTTCTCATATTATTGCACTATATCATTTGAGAGAGAGAGAGAGAGAGACCATTTGCAATAAAGTATTAGTATTCACCAATAATAATTGTGTACCTTATTCATGAGGTAGACACATTCTCGTGCTCAAATATCTATGCAAATTTATAAAAACTCGCTTGTGGTGAAGTGTAACAATGTGGTGTTAGCTTGGAATCTAACAATATGTGTGATCATATGTTTGATACCACATCCTCCCAAGGTTCCATTGAATGGGAGTGAGGGTTGGGAGAGTCAAGGTTTGGGGAAACTTACATAGTGATGTCTAGTGCTACATATGTCGACAAAATGATGTGTAGTATTGGGGAAATAACATCATTGTGTTAACACATAGGTTGTAAAATCTCTAGCCCTGCAACTATAATAGAGGGATTGTTTTCCAATAATCATCAAGATTTCCATGGGGCATGAGTCGTCGTCATGGAAATGTATGAGTCGCAGTCGATAATGGGAGAGAAAAGATCACCATAGATGTTATGGTCCTACCCTAACCCCTTAGGTAGACATATAGGTTTTTATGTATGGAACCCATCTCTAGTAAATAAATCCCATGTAGTAGTGTGAAAGAAACAATTGTAAGAAGGCTTATTAGAAAGTTTTTCCTACTAGAAATCTCCTTCTCTAGAATGTTTCTAGGAGGTAGATAAAACTATATAAAGAAGTATAAACAATGTAATGAGATGTATTGTGAAGTATATTGTCATCGGAGATCTTCTTAATTGGAGGTTCCCCCCTCAAAGAGATAAGTGAACATTTCTCTCATCAATAAAGGTATAACATTTTGTGGTATTTTGGTTCTTTATTTGGCTATTATGGTTGCAATTTGTCATTTTTGAAATAATCTAGGTAAAATGTATTATTTATGCTCCACTTCATCCAATGTACCAACAAAGAACAACATAAGTGGTATCAGAGCACTTTCCTGAGCCCATATTTTAGATTTTTTTTTTCACGCTAGAGATGTATTTCAATGTTTATAAATAACATAGTGATCTATCATTTAGCAAGTAAATCTGTAGTAGGGGAAGAATACACACAAGAAATATGAGCAATTTCACTTGGTTGGACACCCTTGTAACCCATGTTGGTACCCCTTTGAGTAACATTGGTTCAGACAACACCTGTATATGGAATTTCACTTCCACATACCCTAGGGTATATCGAAAGTCCCCTATGTTACTTGAAACTGGCATCAAGAACAACACTCTGGAATATTACTCTCTAGTTCTTGGGTAACTGGGTGGTATGACTAACGGTATGATCAAGCCTCCTTAGCTAGTGCCTTGATAAATTGGGTTGAGTAGTACTATTCAACCCCACACATATATTAGAGAGATATAACACCTAGAAATCCCTTTCCCTCGGTGCACTTGAAACTCTACTCCCTGCTACTTGATCTAGGGGGATCCGGGAACACTCACAGAAGTCCAGGAGAATTCAGAACACTCACAAAGGTCCAGGAGGATCCAGAAAATCTCAAATTTTGACCATCTCAAATGCTCTCAAAAAGGACATCATTGCATGGAGCTTGGCGATAGCTTTCCAACAACGCAAAAATTGCCTAAAATGGAGTTCTTATGCAAAATTTATAGCAAGTCAAAGTTCAAGTCAAACGAAGCAAAAGTCAAAGTCAAAGGGTTCAAGGTGACACATGTCAAAACTGAAAGGGTGGACACATGGAACAACCATACAGACCATACGAGGATGGCATGGCAACACCCCATGGTGCCATGTGGCACACCATACATCCGACCAAGCAGGTGACTGGGAAACTCGTGTGTCATAGTTGGACCAATTACTGTTGGACACGTGGCTAAGAAAGACCAATGAGAGGTTTCCATGTGGCAACCTCCCGTTGGCCATTTATGGATAAGGTCATTTAAAATTTTATTTGGAATCCATAGGATCGAACCCATGACCTCCCATAACCTTACACAAACACCCTTTTTCCATCACGCCATCGCGTTGGTAGTTAACCATATATGGAGACAATTGTATTTAAGTTTTGGTAAAGGTTCATTCGGCAGAAAAAGGGCCAAGGGATAAAGCCCCCAACCCATGGATTAGTGAATATCCATGTAACCAAATCCCTATATTCGCGCGGGCGTTTAAACTATACGCCACCGCATATATAAAATACCAATGAACTTTTAATATATGGTTCAAACAATATAACAAAACACCGTAAATATGGCAAGGTCAATAGGGTTTGACCCCGTGACCTTCCATACAATATTCCAACACCCCAACCAATGTGTCGTCGACACCCTTTGGGGGGCTAAGTATAGTAAATTTTATTTATTATGGTTGGAACGGAACCCAAGTATCTAGGGAGCGGGTACGAGCTCGACCCCTGACCCAGCCTATTTAATGGCATTAATTTCGAGGTTGCACATAGTTCGAGGTGGACATAAGTACCAATGTTGGCATGGATTCTGAGGGTGTGTGTATGCATCGTTTTGCATGCATAAATAAGAGTGAAGTTTAGTATTGTCTCGATTTGCATGCCATGAGGTATTTTGACCGCATATAGGCATGTTTATATTCATTTTTCTCGTTTTCTCGAGAGGAGTTTAATGGTGATGTTGTTTTTGTGCTAATATGTTGTCTATGAAATTATTAGTACTTATTCCCATTAATGAGCACCATAGTGTATCGTTTGGCGTGTGAAGAGGGTAAAATTGAGGCAGTTCAGAATATGGTCGACTTTATACTCATTTTTCTCAGAATTTCGCAAGGAATTCAATGGTAAACTCTATATTTGAATTTGAGCAATGTAATTGGAGAGTGACTTCAAAATTAGATTTGTAAGTCCATTTTGTATTGTAATTTGAAACTTTCATATTACGAGAAGCAGTCTCGTTGTCTGAAGGGAATTCAGAGATGTATGTCATCAATATTGTATAATTTGAGTTCTTTTATTTTTTGTTGTGTTATATCATAATTATTCAAATTAATCATCAGTTTATGAGATTTTGGATAAGAAGAACAACATCATTTTTCTGCAAATCCCTCAATGCGATCAAGAATTATTATGAATCAAGTTAGATGCTAAAATGAGTTTTTAAATATTATAATTGGTATCTAAAGATTTTCGGATTAAGTGGTATTAGAGCTAGTTTTGACGTGCATTTGCAATTTGTTGATGTGACAAGGTCCAAGACTTAATATTGGTGAAGGTTTTGAATACTCTTGTTGAGAGGAAAAAATGAGTAAATCTCTCACTAAGTTAAGGCTACAGAAGAACATTAACTGACAGATTCAGAATGAGAATTCTAAATTAAGGATGCAATTGCAAACTCTCGAGGAAGAGAAGAAGAAGTTGCAAGATTGATTGATATGTCACGAGGAATCCCGTAGATGTATTTTTCATGAGTCAGAAAAGAAGTTACAGACCAAGGATCGGGTATTGGCATCGTCAACATCATTCCACGAGGATTGACAAGTATAGAATATAAAGTCTTCGATGCAAGAGAAATTAACTCCTTCAAAAGGCATGATCGAGAAAGATGATTCCTCGTATTATTATTTTTCTCATCAAGATTGAGAATGCTCAAGGACGACTAAAGCAAGGAGAACTTCAAATGATGAGGTCCTTCATAAGCAGTTAGATTTACCTTCCATCCCAATGAAAGGTAACATATGTAAGACATCTCCAGAAAGAGATGTGCATCATAAAGAAGGAATGAAGACATTTCCCATTGGTAAGATAAATAAGGATATATGGTCTATGTATCCACGTGCTTCCTATGGAACTAGTAACCATAATATGGATAAATGTCGAAGAAGACAGTATGTGTAAGAAAATCCATCCAAGAATAAGGATAAAGGTAAAGGTCATTTCTCAAAGCAAAGGAAAAGGGGGAATGACAAGAAGGGATCATGGTTCCAAGATAGGAACAAGACACTCTACTCTTATTGTGGTAAGAGTGGACATCAAATCGAGAAGTGTTGGACAATTTATTCACACTTATGTCTGAAGCAAAACCAAAAAGATGTAAAGGAACTTGTAAGAAGACAAGCAGCAACCCTGGGTGAAGTTAATAGTCTTGCTAAAAGATTCGAGAAAGAATACTTCTTAATGGTTGGTCTTAATAGAGTGACATATTAAGATATCGAGGTATGGTTCATGGACAGTGGCCCATCTCCCCACATGATCGATATGAGATTAGTATTCCAAACTTTCTCAGAGATTGACACGGATTGTTGTGTAGGATTTGGAACTAACACCAAACAAGCAATAAAAAGGGTCTAGATATGTAAGATTCCAGCTCGAGTTGGGAGGATTTTTGGGAATAGAGCATATGTTATATGTTCCATATTTGAAAGTAAACCTACTCTCAGTTGAGACTTTTGAATATGAAGGATATACAGTCGCCTTCCAGAATGGCCATGCACTTGTGTATTCAAAGGAAGCTACTCAAGATACAACATTAGTGCTTGGTGTTTGCAAGGAGAGGTTATACAAGTTATTAGGAAGACCTATAATCTGGTCTAATGGTTTCTTCGAGTCACCATCAAATTATGCATCAGATTAAATGTCAGGTTCAACATCAACGTTAGAGGCATTATCATAGATAGAAAGTTGTGAGACTCCTTCCAGTACTAAAGGGAGGATGAATCCATAAATAAACCATCCATCATTGTAAATATGTATATTTGTAAAATGCAAGATAATATGCATATATAGATATCTACTAAGTCTATTTTTATTGTTGTATTAGAAGGCTTGTAAGTCACTCATTGTAGATTGTAAGAGTGAGAGGAATTCTGTAAAATTTCTATATAGCCACCTTATATGTTGTTAAGAGTGAGAGAAATTTTGTAAAGGATTTTTATATAGCCACCTTATATATTGTTTAAAGTGAGAGGAATCTTGTAAAGGGTTTCTCTAAAGTCACTTTGTTATAGGAGTGAGAGGGATCTTATAAAGATTTATAAGCCTTTCAACAACAGTATAGACTATTGCATTGTCTTGTTATCAGCTAAGGACTATATATGGATCGATTTGTAAGTTCACATTATTATTATGAAGTACCAAAGGAAAAGGAACAGAAGGATGCAAGCAGTTGGAGCATGTAGATCGAAAAGCGGGAGGAGCACTGAAGTAATGTAAATCTTCCTAGATCTGGTAAAGGAGAAATAATCTTCTTTATAAAAATATAAGAGGTATATACCTATAAACATGCATGCTGTGACATATTCAAATATATTATGTCATGTTCGTGTAGATGTATACCTTGAGTAGAAGCAGTTCAAACAGTACAAATGCATATAGAGCATATGTTTAGAATTGCTTTCAGAGCAGGAGAGAGGAAATTATAGGGAATTCATTCAGAGACTCCTACAGATACATCCATAGTACAAGAACAAAGAGTCCAAAAGGGCAAGGCATAGATCAACATTTGACTTGGTTTCCTTATTGGTCGAGATAGACTATCTTCAGCGGAGAAGGAGATGGAAGTGGATGTTGAAATACAAGATCCAGATTCAGATATTATAAAGGGTTAGTGAGAAAACTTTTGTTATGAAGGAATCTATGAGCCAGAACCAGAGCTATATTCTATTAGCGCCAGTGCTAGAGGGCAGAGTCGGGGCTATGTTCCCGAGAGGTAGACAGAAGTACATTGATCTAATATCTAAAATCCAAGATCCAATATTCAAAGATGAAAATTTAGTCCCAAAATATTCAGCAAGGTGGAAGAGTGAAGAAGCTTAATCATCACTAAGTTATTGGATAAGAGCATTATAGTAAGGTAGAAGAGTGAGTAAGAGTTATCATCACTAAGTTGTTGAAATATTCATACTTTTGGAGGACCAAAAGTTCTTCAATGGGAAGGTGTGATCCAAGAGGATCCAAGAACACTCACAGAGGTCCAGGAGGATCCATAACACTCACAGAGGTCTAGGAGGATCTAGAAAAGATCAAAATTTAACCATCTCAAATGCTCTCAAAAAGGAAATCATTTGTGTAGAACTCGGTGATAGCTTTCCAATGACACAAAAATTGCCTTAAACAGAGTTCGTATGCAAAATTTATAGACAATCAAACTAAGCAAAAGTCAAAGTCAAAGGGGTCAAGGTGATAGGTGTCACCACTGCAAGGGTGGACATGTGGCATGACCGTACAGACCATGTGGCAACACCCCAAGGTTCCATGTGGCACATCGTACATCCGACCAAGCAGGTGACTAGGCAACCCGTGTGGCACAGGTGGACCAATTACAAATGGACACGTGGCTAAGATAGACCAATAAGAGGTTGCCACGTCGCAGCCTCCCATTAGCCATTTATGGATAAGGTCATTTAAAATTTTATTGGGAGTCTGGATGATCGAACCCGTGACCTCCCATAACCTTACACAAACACCCTTTTGCCATCACACCATCGCATTGGTACTTAACCATATATGGAAACAATTGTAAGTTTTGGTAAAGGTTCTTTCAACGGAAAAAGGGTCGAGGGATAAATCCCTCGACCCATGGTTTATCGGAGTTCCATGTAACCAAATCCCTATATTCGCGCAGGCGTTTAAACTATATGACCCCGCATATATAGAATACCAACAAACTTTTAATATATGGTTCAAACAATATAACAAAACACCGTAAATATGGCAAGGTCTTTGGGGTTTGACCCTGTGACCTGCCCCAAAAAATGCGCCATCGGCGCCCTTTGGGGGGATAAGTATAGTAAATTTTATTTATTATGGTTGGAATGGAACCCAGGTATGTAGGGAACGGGTACGGGCTCGACCCCTGACCCAACCTATTTAATGGCACACATTTTGAGGTTGCACACAGTCCGAGGTGGAAATAAATCCCATTGTTGGCACAAATCCTGAGAGTGTACGGATGCATCGTTTTGTGTGCAGAAAGAGAAGCCAAGTTTAGTATTGTCTCGATTTGTGTGCCATGAGGTATTTTGACCACATATAGGCATGTTTATACTCATTTTTACCATTTTATCTAGAGGAGTTCAATGGTGATGTTATTTTTGTGCTAAGATGATGTCTATGAAAGTCTTAGTCCATATTTCCATTAATGAGCACCATAATGCATCATTTCACGTGAGAAGAGGGTAAAATTGAGCCAGTTTAGAATATAGTCGAATTTATATTCATTTTTCTTAGAATTTCGCAAGGAATTCAATGGTAAACTCTATATTTGAGTTTGAGCAACGAAATTGGAGAGTGGATTCAAAATTGTCTTTGTAAGTCCATTTTGTATTGTAATTTGACAATTTGATATTATGAGAAGCAGTCTCACTGTTTGAAGGGAATTCATTGATGTATGTCATCAATATTGTATAACTTGAGTTCTTTTATTTTATGTTGTGCTATCTCATAATTCTTCAAATTAATCATCAGTTTATGAGATTTTGGATAAGAAGCACAACATCATTTTTCTACAAATCACCTCAATACGATCAAGAATTATTTTGAATCAAGTCAGATGCTAAAATGAGTTTTTAAAGATTATAATTGGTATCTAAGGATTTTTTGATCACTACTAGTCCACGAACTTGCTACAAAGATGGATATATTGAAAATTTGTGCATTATGTCATTGTAAACCCTGCATCCTACTACCAAGCCATGAAATTCCTACATAAACTACAATATTAAGAATTCGAGCATTATGTTAGCATAG
The DNA here is from genome assembly GCA_009831015.1 of Picea engelmannii. Classification (NCBI taxonomy): domain Eukaryota; kingdom Viridiplantae; phylum Streptophyta; class Pinopsida; order Pinales; family Pinaceae; genus Picea; species Picea engelmannii. The sequence goes on from ML808875.1 coordinate 170,132, forward strand.
CAGTATTTAAGTGGAAGTATAAATCCACGAGAGTTTTAAATAAAGATTATGGATCCTAACCACAACTTTGTTTGAGGCCTATATTTTTAAAATCCTTGTGTCAAGATGATCATCATGGTACCACTATCCAATAAGCCTTTTTGGTGGACCTGCTTACCCCAGTACTCGAAAATTATCTCAACAAACTCAAAAATAAGTGTTAATCACCTTAGTACCACTCTCAATTAACTTTTTTCTTGTGGACCCACAACTCTATGGCTACTAGAGTCTTCTAGATAACCAACAGAGTCTCCTTCTCAGAAACTCAGTGTGATCAGTTGCAACACAAAATTGACTACAACCACTTTGCCTGGAAAAATTTTGATTCTAGAAATGAAAATCTTGCCAAACTAGACTCGGTCCCAAACTAGTTGTCCCAAATCATGGCGATGCACAATCAATATATGGGTTATTAATGCTTGGACTAGTCATCCAAAAAGGAAGGCATTGAATCATCCAATCCCATGGGGCCTCACTCTACCCCATGTGTTCATGATCATATGACTCAAATGTAAAACAGACTCCCTAAAGTGGATATCAATAAATTTGATGGCTCCAAACATACAAGATGGGTCACATAGATGGAACATTATTTTTCTTTGCATGACATCGCTATGACTTAATGAAATTGTGTGTGGGTGTCTTATCTTTATATATTAAATGCCAACAATTATGGCAATGACATAAGAACTCCCACCAAGTTTATATTTCTTAGACACAATTTGTCTCAGACCTCTATGAACATTTTGAATCCAACACTCATTATTTGGGTTAACTAACCAAGCCTAAAATTATTGGTACATTCGAAGAGTTCATCTCCACTTTTGAGAAACTCACCATATACATCGAAGGCATGTGAGATACCTTTTTCGGAGAGTTCTTTATTAGTGGTCTGAAGGAAGAGATACGGGCCCAAGTCTTAATGGCTCATCCTATTACTTGGTTGTAAGCCTCTCAAAGAGCTAGGGAAGCCCCAAATTTGGTGAATGATCAAATAAAAAAGTCATCATTTATTACCCATCCTCATCCCACTATTTCCACCCCTACCAATTCATATTTTTCCTCTCCACCCCTCAAGGTCTACAAGTTAACCCATGCTAAAATTGAAGAGTGCCAAATTAAAGTCTCTGCTACAATTGTGATGATATTTTCGGGGGCATAAATTGAAGGAGAAGAATATCTTATGACCATTTTGGAGGAAATTTCAGATGATGAAGTTGAAGCTATACCTCGGGAGACTCTGTGTCCATCCATTGAAGGAATTACTCCATCTTCTCTACATGAAGTGGAACCACAAATCTCCCTACATGCCTTGACTTGTATTTGCTACCCAAACCCTCAAATTGATTGGCTACATCAAACATCGCAAAGTCATTATATTAATTGATAGTGGTAACACCCATAGCTTCATTCCCTAATGTGTAGCCCAATAAAAACACTGCTACATCCACATTGTAAACAACTTTCATATTATGATTGTTAATGGTGATTCCATAAAATGTAGTGGTTGTTGTGAAATTGTGTAGCTTCAAATGGGTTATTGTAGCTTCAAATCGATTATTATTCCCTGAAAAACCACATGTTTTCTATTTAAATGGGCGGTTGTGACATTATCTTAGGTGTTGAATGGTTATGGACATTAGGTCCCATCACCATGGATTTTTGTGAGTTATGCATTAGTTTCCACTAGGAGGGGCATCACTACACTTTCAAATGAATCACTACTAGTTCTCTAAAGATCATCAAATCCCACCTTATAAAAAAGATTTAAAAAAAAGAGAATTCAGGCATTGTCACCCAAGTCAATGTCATTCAAGCCTTTGAGACACTCTCAACCCATCCATCCTGACATGAAATTGGTCTTTTCCAAACACAAATCTATCTTTGAAACTCCCCAAGGCCTACCACCTTCTTGAGGTGAGCATGATCATTCTATTCCACTCATACTAGGTAGCCTCTATAACGCCCATTGACACTAAGTCAAAAACCAACCATGAGTGTGTGTGTGTGTGTGTG
>ML808876.1:14990-74792 GCA_009831015.1 Picea engelmannii
AAAAAAAAAAAAAAAAAAACCCAAGCCAAGCACCTACACCCCCTAACCTATTGAGTAGAGAAACTAACGCTCGATCATTCAAGCTACCATACTCAATGGCAATGAAAGTTCTGGTACTGAAAGCCCTGAAGCGGTCGGTCAAAAGTGCCCAGTGACCAAATGAGACCAAAGACAAATGAACAAGTGCCCAAGCGCAAAGATCTCACCACTCTCCCAAGCCATGAACTTGTCACATACACAACATGATTTAGCCACACCTTCGACAAACATATTAGAGCGTAGCGCCCACGGGAGGCTTTCATATCTCTCTACGGCTCCAAACGCACCAAATGCACACACAACACAAGTCTGCGAAAACACACCTCACTGCGGAATATACACAAAACAGGGTACTAAAACCTACTCTGATATGCCAAAAGGAAAAAAAAAAAAAAGCGGAGCCTGCCGAGAGGGAAAGAGCAGAGTGAAGAGGCAGCATAGAGTTAGTTGAATGTTTGTGTAGGGTTTGGGGAGGGATAGCCCAAGAGAGCACGCGTAGGGTTTTAGGGTTAGGGGATAAGAACGAGGAGAGGGGTCATGTGGGCCTCATGCGAGGACCCACTGCCCGACTCTAGAATTTTTTTTTATTTTTTTATTAATTTATTATTTTAATTTTTCCTTATTTTTTATTTATTTTGTAATTGTTTTATTCTAATTTTTCTTTTTATATTATGTTGGTTTATTGTTATTTTTATAAAAAAAAATTATAAAAAAAAAGAGAGAAGATATTTTATTAAAGACATTGTTATTATCTTTAATTAAGGGTTAAAATATTAATGTTTAATTTAGGTTAAATATTAATTATTTAATAACAATAATATTTAAATCTAAATACATATACTAGTGATAACTAATCAATTAATTAATGAGAATAATTAGGAAGATTAATTAATTTAAGTGGTTAATTGAATTAGGGATTAGCTAGGTGATTAGTAGGTACTTAAGTAGGATACCAATAATAATATTGAAATTTCAAGATTTACTAAATGTGATGATTAAGGCGACTAAAACTTAGGCCTTGTGGATTAAGTTTAGTCTAGATTATTATTATTTTTTTTTTAATTAAATCAATGTTAGGTTGGAAGTCACCTTAATTATTTTTAGACAAAATGTTTAGGGGCTTAGACCAAGGTAAATCAGGAGGGGTCCATATGCCCTAGGAAGGTAAGTTAGAGGATTAGGCGAGAGGGGTACAGTGCTAGAGTAATTACCAGGCGAAGGAGACAGTAGTTTTCTTAGGCAAAGAAATCAAGCTTAGACACTTTATCCCTAACCTAGCCAATCCCCTAAAGAGAGTAATGTTTGTTTAAAGACAAGTAAAGAAAAACTTATGCCTAACCCTGTTTCTAGTTTAAGTAGCATCAATTTGAAACGTCCTTGAACTCACCCTGACAACTTTGGTTGATGCAAGTTAAATCATATAGGATGGTTAGGAATCAAGGGAATTGAGGTAGGGGAGCATCGTCGCAGGCACCGCCAACACCGCCAGTGCTGCCACCACCATCGCCCAAACTAGCTCTCATACTGTGCTTGTTGGAGGCCATAAATGAAACTTTAAAGGGGCGACAACCAGCAGGGATCGAAGTGGAACCCCCACCATCCGGAACGGGTAATCCATAAGCGTCAAGAGATTCAGGGGGAGGACCTTTGTCTGAAGACATCACTAGAGAATTGCAGAAGATCAAACTTCCGAAGTTTGCCGGGGGTCACGCGAGTGAACATGCAGAAGCATGGTTGGAAGGCATGACAATGTGTTTTGCCTTAAGGGACTATGCGTCCAACTCAAAGGTGAAGATCGCAATTTTTCAGTTAAGAGACAACGCCTTGAGCTGGTGGGGAAACCTAGAAAGACAACTACATCTTACCCTAGACACAGTATCTTGGGAAATTTTTGAGGAGAGGTTCCAAAGGAAATATCTTCCAGCGTACTACGAGGAACAACAGGTAGGAGCATTTCATGCCTTAGTACAGGGAAACAAAACTGTAGAAGAATATGAGATTAGATTTATGGAATTGGTCAAATATGTTTCGTATATGGATAATGACCAACGACAGGCAAAGTGCTTCATCTATGGATTGAACCCTAAGATAAGAGCTATGGTGCGGATGTGGAAACCATCTTCAATAGCCAAAGCTGTGGAAAATGCGTGTTATGCGGAGGAACACATGAACTTAACTGGAGGTATGAGACTGACCTTCCCGCATCGTCCTGGATTCGTGGGGAGATCCCCTAGGACATTTCCTAGGGGAGGGGGCTCAAGGCCACCTCCATATGGTATAAAAGTTGCACCAAGGACAGTAACCGCATGGATTTCAATGGAAGCGAGTGTAGCATCTCATTCATCACCAATGACGCAGACAGGTCCATGACCATCTCAGGGAACAACTAGTAGGAGCAGGGGTTCCAGGGGAAGGAACTCATTTTAGAGACAGTCACATAAAAGTGCATAGGTTCAATCTCGTGTTACCTGTTGGGGGTGCAGAGGACCCTATTACCAGCGTGACTGCCCAGAGTTACAATCAGGGTTCATGCATAGAGAAGGAAAGGCATCGATGGGAAGAGCAACTAACAGCCACTAGATTTACGCAGAGGTTAATAATCGGCAGGCCAAACATCAATCCAAGGTGGTGGAGTCATCAAGTACACTAAATCATATCAACGTTAATATTTTATTTGATTTTGGTGCTACAGATAGTTTCATTTCACCTTCTGCATTAGAAAAGAGTGGGTTGGCAGTCTACGAGCATGATGACTTTAAACAAGTCGAGATGGCTTCGAGGGAAAAGCAAGCGGTAAGACCTAGTGTTGATAATTGTATAGTAAACCTAGGAGTGTGTACTACCAGGTTGAAGTTATACGTCACTTCTCTCAGGGCGTACGACCTATTCATTGGAATGGATTGGTTAGAAGCTCATCGACCTTTGGTAGATTGTCTTGCAAAAAGGGTGGTCTGTGTAGACAATGAAGGAAGGCCAGTAGATATCTAGGGTGTACAGAGAAAAGTTTCAATATGCTTTATCTCAACTATGAAGGTTAAACGATTCTTGAGGAAAGGGTGTCGACTGTATGTAGTGGAAGAAGTGAATGAAAGGAAGGGAGCCTCATTAGATTAGTACTCGGTATTGTCAGAATTTAAGAATGTTTTTCCGAACGAGTTACGAGGGTTACCTCTTGAGAGGGAGCTTGATTTTACTATCGAGCTAAAACCTGGTGTAGAACCAATTTCCAAAAATCCATATCGGATGACAGCGCCATAAATTTGTGAGTTGCAAATGCAGTTGAAAGAGTTATTGGACTTAGGGATAATAAGGTCCAGTGTCTCACCTTGGGGTGCACCAGTAATTTTTGTAAAGAAGAAGGATGGATCCTTACGATTGTGTATATATTACAGGGACTTGAATCATGCTATAGTGAAAAATAGGTACCCAATGCCATGAATAGATGACCTCTTCGATTAGATGAAAGGAGCAGTGGTATTCTCAAAGATTGATTTGTGATCAGGGTATCACTAGTTAAGGATTAAGGAAGGCGATATCCCAAAATCTTCCTTTCGAACTCGGTTTGGACATTACGAGTTTGTCGTAGTACATTTCAGATTGAACAATGTGCTAGCAGTATTCATGAGCCTCATGAACGACATATTCTGGAAGTACTTATATCGATTTGTACAAGTCTTTCTAGATGACATCCTCATCTATTCCAAGAACGAAAGAGAACATGAGGAACACTTATGAGTAGTGTTGTCCTGCCTTAGAGAGAACAAATTGTATGGGAAGTTGTCGAAGTGTTCCTTCTTCTAGAAAGAGATTCACTATTTAGGTCATATCATTTTCAGAAAATGAATCTCTTTGGACCCAGAAAAGGTAAAGGCCATTATGGAGTGGCCAGTGCCGAAAAATGCCCATGAGGTGAGAAGCTTCATGGGGATAGCAGGTTATTATCAGAGATTTGTGGAGGGATTCTCCAAAATAGTGAAACCCATCACCACTTTGTAGCGCAAGGGGGTTAGGTATGAATGGACAGAAGAATGTGAAAGTGCATGCATCGAGCTTAAGAGGTTACTAACTAGTGCGCCAATTCTATGAGTGTCGGACATGGAAAAGAACTTCACCATCCACACGGATGCCTTGAAGCAAGGGTTGGGGGGCATGCTAATTCAGGATGGAGGAGTGATAGTTTATGCATCAAGGAAGTTGAAGAAACATGAAGAGCTATACATGACTCATGATTTAGAGTTGGCAGCTGTAATGCTAGCTCTGAAACTTTGGAGGCACTAAATTGTGGGGCGAAACTTTGAGCTCAAAATAGACCATAAAAGTTTAAAAAATCTCTTCACTGAAAGAGATCTGAATGCCAGGAAAAGGTGATGGAGTGAGTTTATGAGTGAGTACGATTTTGGTATTTTGTACATCAAGGGGAAGGAAAATGTGGTCACAGATGCCTTGAGCAGGAGACCATGTGTCTTCTCCTTGATACCCTTAAAGGTCAATCTGAGGGAACATGTGTTGACGCAACTCCAAGGAGACAGTTGGTATTTAGAGGTTACTTCAAACCTCCAGAGAAGGAGGTAGTTAGATCCAAAGTATGAAATATATAGTATGGAAGCAGACGGATTGTTAAGATATCGAGGAAGGATGTACATCCCTGAAGATGGGGATATTTGAAGCATCATACTGAAGGAATCCCATAGAGCACTTTATTGTGTGCATCTGGGTGTGAAGAAGATGTACGTAGACATGAGGAATCTCTTCTTTTGGGTAGGCATGAAGCGTGATGTAGTCCATTTCATCATCAAATGCCTAGAGTGTCAGCAAATGAAAGCTGACCACCATCACCCGGCAAGCCTCCTACAACCACATGATGTTCCTATGTCCAAGTGGGAAGTCATCTCTATGGATTTTGTTGTAGGGTTACCACTCACATCTCATAGACACAATGACATTCTTGTGATAGTGGATAAGTTAACCAAGAGTGCTCATTTTATTCCAGTTAGAGACACTTACGATGTCACTAACATGGCACATGTGTTTGTAAGTGAGGTTATCCGTTTTCATGAGATACCTAAGAAGATCATTTCAGATAGGGACTTCAGATTCACTTCTAGGTTTTGGACAAGTTTGCAGTCAGCGTTGGGGACTCAATTGAACTTAAGCACATCTTATCATCCTGAAACAGATGGGAAAATCGAGAGAGTAAATCAAGTCATGGAAGACATGATCAGGATGTATGTCATTGATAATCAAACCCAGTGGGAGAAGTACCTACCTTTCGTAGAGTTTTCCTACAATAACAGTTTTCATAGCTCCATCGAAATGCCACCCTACGAAGCTCTATATGGAAGTCCATGCAGAACGCCATTGAGTTGGGATAGACTAAAAGACCAAGTAACAGTTGGGCCATAATTGATTCAAGAGATGGAGGAACAGGTGATTCAGATTAGGCAGAGACTAAAGGAAGCACAGGATAGGAAGAAAATTTATGAGGATGCACACAGGACCGACCAAAGTTATAAAGTGGGAGACCAGGTTTTCATTCGTATCAGGCCTAATAAGATTACCATATGGTTTGGGAATGGGACAAAGTTGTCACCTCGATTTATAGGACCATTCATAATTCAAGAGAAAATTGGACCCGTTCCCTATCGTCTTGTTCTGCCACCCCACTTGCATAAAACTCATAATGTATTTCATGTATCTATTTTATGTCATTATGTTGCTGATGAATCACATAAACTAAATTGGAAGGAATTGCAAGTATCGGACGTGGGAAATCTCACGGTAGAACCATTATGCATATTGGACCATAGATTTTGACAACTGAGGAACTGTCTGGTAGACCAAGTTAAGGTCCAATGGGACAAATATAGTCCAGGATTTGCTACTTGGGAAGATGCCAAGACATTACGACGAGACTATCCCTCACTTTTTTGACCACCTCGAGAGTATGTTTCTCGAAGGTGAGGTGTATGTAACACCATCTTTTGACTTAGACAACCAGGATTTACCTAAGGCCTATGTATATTATTTTCTCTTCACGGTGAAAACTATTAAATGAGACACTTAAACTTTTAAGACATATGAACCATTATGAATGTTTAAATGTTATTAATGATGATTAATATAATGCGATCTACTACGTGAATGAAAATTTTATGAATGTTTAAATGTTATTGATGATGATGTATATAATGCGATCTACTATGTGAATGTAAATTTTACGAATGTTTAAATGTTATTGATGATGATGTATATTATGCGACATATTGTGAGAATGTAAATTTTATGAATGTTTAAATGTTATTAGAATGATGTTGGATATGATGCAATCTATTTGGTAAATGATAATCTTATGAATGGGTGTCAAAATTGGATTATGGGATATTATGAGATCTATTTCTAACTTGAAAACTTTGATGTTAAGTTGTCGGTACAAGGATACCAAATTGAAATGATGATAGTATGCAATTACATGATGATAATGCACAGAAATGTATGAGTTTGTGTTACAAACTAATCTGCAGGTTATGGGCTATGAAATAGCCAAGGGATAAGGATGATGAAAGTGGATATCATGACCACTAGCTGAGAAACATTATGGTACGAATATTTGTATGTGAAATTATATTGGTTTGGATGCATTTCTATGATATGTGGACCAATGCAGGATTTCAGGTGATGAGACTGCCCAAAACCGAATAAATGATGACAAAACCCCCAGCAACACGGTGCCACTGTATATTCCATTGTAGGGTGTGGACCCTAGTTATGATTAGGAGGGGTGGAGGCATTTCCCACCGTGTATCCTCCGAAACTTGAAGTCATGGGAGGACGGTGTTAGTTCACGCTCCCTAAGACGTGTGATGATGACTGTGAGTTGCCTATTGGGGAAGATTGGTTGAGATAGTGACACTTCCTCTTATGGGTTCTATTTGGAGTTAGGTCAATATAGTTGATGCTCCAAGATAGTCCAGTAGAGGAAGGATAGGAATGGAGATGGAAGTAAGTTAGGGAGGAAGGATGAGTAGAAATGGTTTAGAAAGTATGAAGATTTGTCTTATGGTGGACTTTAATGTTTTCCCCTTCTAAAAAGAAAATATGTATATATGAACATTCATAATTATGTAACTAAACCACAATTGTCTAAATAAAAATTGTTGAACTAGAATAATTGTAATTAAAGGATTTCGAAAACACTTGATTGGTTTATTCTCTTTTATAAAAGACTAGTCTTGTTGATTGGATTGGATGCATACATAAATTACTAAAGGGTGATAGTTATTGATTATTAGTACATGCACGAGACTTGTATGTACTAGCTACACATCCATTTCTTGTATATGTACACTAGTATGTATGAGTTTTCTTGACATACTTACTAATAATGTTGGCTAATTGTTATGAATGTGTGAACCATGTTTCTTTTCCTTTGTACCATGAGATACCTTAACTTCGGGACGAAGTTTCCTGAAGGGTGGGTGTATGTAATGACCCTACTCAAATAGATGTATAGGGATTATTAATTATAATTAATTTGATAATCTGACTGTCCTAATATGTTAGTTAAACAATAATTATTTCTTAATAATATTAACTAATTAATTATTATTAATTACTTGTTCATATCTGTCAATGATTAATTAATTATTAATTGACTCATTAATTATTTGAGTAAAGAATTAAAGGGGTTAATAATTTAATTTATTAAAGACTTATGTATATGGGGGGAAAGAAACATTAAATATAGGGATAAGATATTAAATATAGGGATAAGATATTAATGAAGGGGATAAGATAATAAAGGGGGAGATAAGAAAATTAATGAAAAGGGAGAAGAGTCGGTGAAGGGGGATATGATGGGGAGGAGTCTTATGGGGGAGAGGAATTTTGGGGGGAATAATTCTGGGGCAGAGATTGGTCTGTGATTTTGGGCTATGTGATATTTTTCTAGTTGGAGGAGTTTGATTTTGGTGGTTTTTGGTGAATCAGAAGCAGGGGGCACCGGGTTGCTGGGGGTTTTGGGCACGAGGGCCAAGATATCCTTACAGTATCCTAGAGCTAGGGATCCGGACAGGCTGCTCCTAGCTAGCAGGGAGGAAAACTCAGTTTTGGGCAGTGTTTGACACAATTTTAACTTCAGGAAAGGACAACCAAATCAACAGGGGAATTAGCATCAGGAAGAGGTAATTTATTTTATTTTGTTAAGTAATTCTTATTTTGTTATGAAATTGTTGTTCTTTAATTAATTTAACATGCTTATATGCTGAATGAAAGAAGTTATTGAGTCTTTTTGTGTAGAAGTAATCTTATTGGTTTCAATTTATGGATTTTAATAGACTGAAATTAATTTGGTCCCTACAAAGAGGTTACTAACTAGTGGACCAATTCTACGAGTGTTGGATATGGAAAATGACTTCACAGTCTGCACAGATAACTAAAAGAAAGGGTTGGGGGGCGTGCTAATGCAGGATGGAGGAGTGATAACTTATGCGTTAAGGAAGTTGAAGAAACACGAAGAGCTTTACGCTACTCATGATTTAGAGTTGGCAGCTGTAATACTAGCTCTGAAACATTGGAGGCACTATCTTGTGAGGTGAAACTTTGAGCTCAAAATGGACCATCAAAGTTTAAAACATCTCTTCACTCAAAGGGATCTGAATGCCAGGAAAAGGCGATGTAGTGAGTTTATGAGTGAGTACGATTTTGGTATTTCATAGATCAAGGGAAAGGAAAATGTGGTCGTAGATGTCTTGAATAGGAGACCACATGTCTTCTCCTTAGTACCCTTAAAGGTCAATCTGAGGGAATGTGTGTTGACGCAAATCCAAGGAGACAGTTGGTATATGTAGGTTACTTCAAACCTCCATAGTGGGAGGCAATTAGATCCAAATTATGAAGGATATATTCTAGAAGTAGACAAACTAATGAGATATCGGGGAAGGATGTACATCCATGAAGATGAGGATATTCGAAGCATCATACTGAAGGAATCCCATAGAGTACTTTAATGTGCACATCCGGGTGTGAAGAGGATGTACGTAGATATGAGGAATCTCTTCTTCTGGGTAGACATGAAGCGCGATGTAGTCCATTTCGTTGCCAAGTTCCTAGAGTGTCAACAAGTGAAATCCAACCACCATCACCCGACAGGTCTCCTACAACCACATGATGTTCCTATGTCCAGGTGGGAAGTCATCTCTATGGATTTTTTTGTGGGGTTGTCGCTCACATCTAATAGACACAATGCCATTCTTGTAATAGTTGATAAATTAACCAAGAGTGCTCATTTTATTCCGGTTAGAGACAGTTATGATGTCATTGATGTGGCACGTGTGTTTGTAAGTGAGGTAATTTGTTTGCATGAGATACCTAAGAATATCATTTCAGATAGGGACTCCAGAGTCACTTCTAGGTTTTGGACAGGTTTGCAGTCAGCGTTGGGGAGCAGTTGAACTTAAGCACAACTTATCATCTTGAAACAGATGGGAAAACCAAGAGTCTAAATCAAGTCATGGAATACATGCTTAGGATGTATGTCATGGATAATCAAACCCATTGGGAGAAGTACCTACCTTTGGTAGTGTTTTCCTACAATAACAATTTTCATAGCTCCATCGAAATGCCACCCTACGAAGCTCTGTATGGAAGGCCATGCAGAACGTTGTTGAGTTGGGATAGATTTTAAGACCGAGTAATAGTTGGAATAGAATTGATTCAAGAGATGGAGGAATAGATGATTCAGATTAGGCAGAGGCTAAAGGAAGCACATAATAGGTAGAAACATTATGCAGATGCACACAGGACCGATCGAAGTTATGAAGTGGGAGACCCGGTTTTCATTCGTATTAGGCCTAATAAGAGTACCATATGGTTCGGGAGGGGGACAGAGTTGTCACCTCGATTTATAGGACCGTTCAGAATCCAAGAGAAAATTGGACCCATTGCCTATCGTCTCGTACTGCCACCCCACCTGCATAAAATTCATAATGTTTTTCATGTATCTATTTTATATCATTATGTTGTTGATGAATCACATAAACTAAATTGGAAGGAACTGCAGGTATCGAACGTGGGACCCCTCATGGTAGAACCGTTAAGCATATTGGACCGTAGGGTCCGACAGCTCAAGAATCATCTGGTAGACCAAGTTAAGGTCCAGTGGGACAAGTATAGTCTAGGATCTGCTACTTGGGAAGATGTCGAGACACTACGACGAGATTATCCCTCACTTTTTTGACCACCTCGATAATATTTTTCTCGAAGTTTGGGTGTATGTAACACAACCTTTTGACTTAGGCAGCCAGGAGTACCTGAGGCCTACACACCTTTATTTTCTATTCACAAGTGAAACTATTAAATGATACACTTGAACTTTTAAGACGTATGAATCTTTATGAATGTTTAAATGTATTTGGATAATGATGGATATGATGCGATATATTGTGAGAATGTAAATTTTATGAATGTTTAAATGTTATTAATGATGATGTATTTGATGTGATCTACTATGTGAATGTAAATTCTATGAATGTCTAATTGTTATGGATGATGATGGATATGATGCGACATTTTGTGTGAATGAGAATCCTATGAAGGTTTAAATGCTATTAGAATGATATTGGAAATCATGCAATCTATTTTGTAAATGATAATTTTATGAATAGGTGTCATTAATTGGATTATGGAATATTATGAGATCTATTTCTAACCTGAAAACTTTGATGTTAAAGTTTTTTGTACACGGATACCAAATAAAAATTATGGTTGTATGCAATTACATGATGATAATGCATAGAAATGTATGAGTTTGTGTTACAGACTAATCTACAGGTTATGGGCTATGAAATAGCCAAGGGATAATGATGATGAAAGTGGATGTCATGACCACTAGCCGAGAAACAATATGGTATGAATCTTTGTATGTGAAATTATATTGTTTTTGATGCATCGCTATGATATGTGGACCAGTTCAGGATTTCAGGTGGTGAGACTACCTAAAACTAAATAGACGATGAAAAAACTCCCAGCAACATGGTGCCACTGTATATTCCATTGTAGGGTGTGGACCCTAGTCCTGTTAGGAGGGGTGGAGGCATTTTCCACCGTGTATCCTCTAAAACCTGAAGTCATGGGAGGACGATATTATCTCACACTCCCCTAGATGTGTGATGATGACTGTTAGTTGCCTGTTGGGGCAGCTTGGTCAATATAGTGACACTTCTTCTTACGGGTTCTATTTAGAGTTAGGTCAATATAGTTGACGCTCCAAGATAGTCCAGCAGAGGAAGGATAGGAATGGAAGATGGAAGTAAGCTAGGGAGGAAGGATGAGTAGAAATAGTTGAGAGTGTATGGAGATTTTTCTTATGTTGGAACTTATTGTTTTCCTTCTGAAAATAAAATGCATATATATATGAATATTCATAATTATGTAACTAAACTGCAATTGTCTAAATAACATTGTTGAGCTAGATAATTGAAATTAAAGGATTTCACAAACATTTGATTGGTTTATTTTATTTTATAAAATGAATAGTCTTGTTGAATGGATTGGATGCATATGAAAATTACTATAGAGATGATAGTTATTGATATTAGTAGAAGAACGTGACTTGTATGTACTAGATACACATGCATTTCGTGCACATGTACACTAGTATGTATGAGGTTCTTGGCTTACTTACTAATAAATGTTGGTTATTTGTTAGGAATGTGTGAACCACATTTCTTTTCCCGTGTATCATAAAATAATTTAACTTTGGGACAAAGTTTCCTAAAGGGTGGGTGTATGTAACAACCCTAGTTAAATAGTTGCTTAAGGTTTGTCAAGTATAGTTAATTAAATAATTAATTGTCCTAATGTGTATTAGTTAAGTAATGATTAATTATTAATAATATTATTTATTTATTTATTTATTGTTTAATGTATGTTGATTAATTAACACATTTAATGTTTGGGGTAACGAATTAAAGGCTTAATAACTTTTAATTTATTATTAGAAAACTTTACGTAAGAAGTGATAAAGCATTGAATGGAGGGATAGGTTATTAAATGGAGGGATAAGGTGGGTGGCATTAAATGAAGGAGGAGGCAGTGAATGGGAGGAGGATATGAGGGGGAAGAGGCATTTGGGAGAAGGAGTTTTGGAATTTTGGGGAAAGAGAGCATTTTGAGAACAGGGACTGTATTTTTTGTTTGGGATATTTTTCTGGTTTGGAGTTTGGGTGGACTGTTACAGGGGTGCACCAGGTTGCTGGGATTTTTGGGCTTGGGGGCCAGGAATCCTCACAGAGTCCTGGAGCTAGGGAGCTAGATAGGCTCTGTTCCTAGCTGGCAGGGAGGAAAGATTCGGTTTTGGGCAGAGTTTGGGCAGAGCATCAACAAGGGCAGATGGAGATTGGAGATATAACATCAGACATAGGTATGAATTTTCATGGATTTGATGTGTTATGTGGTTGTTATTAAATTTATTTTCATGTTGTTGATAAATTTAATTTATGCTGAATAAATTATGGTTAAATGTTGAAGATTAAATTGTACAGAAAAACATTATCTACTCTCTATTTTTAACCTGTGTTTTATAAGGCTTTGTTGGGACAAAGACCTTACAAAATACAAATAATAATGGTAACATAATAATAAAATTCTAAAATACAAATAACTTTAAAAAAAATAAGCTAACTAAAGGTGTGATCACTTGCAACCTTTTCTAGGCTTATAGCACTAGACTTGCACCAACGTAATTATAACCTCTACAATTTATGAGATACATTGTTGCTAATATTCATGAAATTTAGAGATGAGACTAAGAATGGATACTCTATTTTCCTAAACCATTTTTTTATGCATCCTTAAAAATTTTCCAAGTTCCTGTAAATCGTGATGATCCATAATGCATGATCAACCTTCTATTTTTAGAGAAGAGAATTGACCTTAACAATGCAATAAATCCATAATCCTTAATATAATTCAAGAGGTTCAACACAACCTCAAGGGATATTCCCTTATTATCAAACATACATGACTAAAATAAATGACATCCACAACTTGTCAAGGGAATAAAAAGGTTTTCACTACCTAGACCCCTCCCCAAATACTCAAATACATTTCCACACTCCAAATAACATGAAAATTTTGATGTATTAACAACCACCATTTTTTTAAAAACCAACTCATCAAACATAGAAAAAATTGGATGATAATTATACCAACAACCAACTTAAGAACCAATTTTGGTTTCTTGTGAAAATCAATGAAATAAAGTTTCCTATAGCTAAAGAGAAGATACCAAATATTTGTACTTATATTAAATATGCTCAGGACAAGTTTCCATAGAGTTTCAAATTAATTTCCAAAATGACCAAAACCAAAGATAACTAGTTTGTTAATTTCCATCTTTCGTATATTATCGAAACTCAACAAAAGACGGATTAAAAAATTTGAGATGGGACCAACCACCAACCTAAGTTTCAACACTAATTTCAAATGGTTTCCAAACAAGTAGAGATGGCCACCCTCCTCCCACTCATCATAATTCAAACTAGCCATTATCCCACCTTGTTTGAGGTGAATTAAACCTAAGACTTTATTACCCTTTGTCCATGCAAACTCAAACATGTGGGAGGGAGCCTTAGGACTTGTCATGTTTATTAAAATTCCTTGATGAATGAGCTATTGCACAAGGGACAAATGAATAATATGTTTTAGATTCTTATCATTAAATACTCAGGGGTAAATTAAGGTATGACTTGGTTGGTTAATTATACATTAACACAAAGCTCCCCCATTTTGATTTTTGTTGCCTTTTGATCAAAATTATTTTGGGAATGAAATGAAGGTGGAGATATAATAATGAAATATACAGAAATATTGTCAGAAACACAAAGATACAATAATACACATTTTCTATTAATGAGAGAAATGTACAAAAACTGTAAAAATACAGAGTGAATGAACTCAATAGAATGGTGGAATCTTATCTCTTAGAAGAGATGTGATGGCTATGCTCATTCGTAAGAACATGATGTTTACAATGAGCCTCCAAAGGCCTTTTTAACATAAATAAGACCCAAAACCCTAACCCTAACCCTAAAAGATGAAACACCAAAAGGTTTGTGGGCCTTGATGGGGGTAATTGATACATCAACTTCCCAAAGGTGATTTTGCATATGATATTCATTTGGGGGGAATGATAGCCCATTGGAAAGGCATAGACAATGAAAACACACTATGTTCATCCTAGCATCTACTTTTGGCTACATTCTAGGAACTATCGAGCCAAAAAAATGACGTTTAGGGCCTTAAAATGGCCTCAAAAGTTTAGGACCCCAAAAATCGTAGAAACAATTCCAAGGTGGAAAACCATGTTTTGAGCTAGTGGAATAGGTGGGGGGGCATCAATATCCATCTGGATCATTCCTTCTCTCTTAGGAAGCAACGGTCCCCATTGCATTAAGTTCCCGTGGGAGATGAGAAATCTTTTGTTGAATTTGAACCTTGGTGAGTTGCTTTCTTTCCTGCAGAAGTTGTCTTTCTTAGCTTGTTGAAGGATATTATGAACTTATTGTTGGACGGGTTTAATCTGTTCAACTGATATAGCTGCATGATCTACTTGAGTGTGGGAGGACTCTATAAGTGAAGATGGATCATGAGGAGTATGAAGGGCTTTGTTATAACATTGCTTGATTGGGCAATGTGGATGCACCCCCATAGGTGAAGCAACGATATTTTATGCCCTTCTACAATAATATTATTCTCAATAGAAAGGTATTGGGATGAGGCCATAGTGGTTGCAGTGTCATTTTTTTCACCCTCTAACCAGATCACAAAGAGAATAAACTTTGCGGTATGAGAGATTATTTTGCGACATTGTTTTTTCGGGCCAGTAATAAGAACTGCCTCTCGTATGTTGTAGAGATGACCCCCCAAAGTAACAAAGGTTCTATGGGGACGATACTCATAAATAACACAATGCTTCCATATATACAACTGGCCTAACAAAACATCGCATACTTCTAGTAGGGAAACATCACACAATACCTCATCCTTGAAGGGCTTGATTTCATAGGACCTGCGACATTGTTGGCTGCCACAAAGATTAGGACCCTAGTGATGCAACCTGATGTTTTATGGTTGCATGTGTGGTGTTGTAAAAAAATCCAACTTATTGATGAGGTATGATGAGATTATGTTCTTGTGGATTTCATTACCAACAACAAAATGCAATGGGTTCCCCTTCGCCCACATCTATGAATGGAAGAGGAACTCCCCCTCCTCAGTATCGTTTGGTTCCTCTGGTTGGATTTTTGAGGTCCTCTCAGTACTAGTCGGTTCGACATCAATGATCTATCTCTTTTTATTAATTTTTGAAACAGATTCTGATTCAGGGCTTGGTTCTATTTCTTTGAGCTCATCTACTAATGACTATTTTGAGCGACATTCATCGATGTTGTGCCAAGGGATTTTGTGGAAGTTGCACCACTTCCCAATGTTCTTGTTTTCTTCTTGTTTTTCTTCTTATCTCATGGATTGAAATGGTTTTATTGAGGTTGTATATTCTCTGAGTTAGGGATGTCTTTACTATACTTTCGTTATTGCAGATTTGGAGACCCAAATTACCACTTATTCTGCTCCTTAAATTTCGTTTCTATTTTGACAACACATCGATAAGCATCTCCCAATGATGAGATATCCAAAACCTCCATTTTAGTTTGGATGTACTTGTGTATATCCCCGAATTATTTTAGAACCAGATGTCACTCGCAGTATTTGATACCCAATTTGGTGCACAAGGTATGGAAGGTGTTTGTGAACTCTGACATTGTTTGGCCCCTCTCTTGATGCAGTGTGGTCGATATCATGTATTGGTCTTCGTAGTTTCCAATAGGGTAATATTGTTCCGTAACTACAACCATAAAAAAACCCCAAGTGGGCTCAACCCCAAATATTCCAAACTCTTTTGTGGATTTTTTCTCTGAGTAATTTTCCCACCAACATTTGACATGGGGGATAGCCTTAAGGAGTGAAAAGGTGATCTTTTCTCTATCATTAAAATTATCGACAGAGAAATAATCTTCTAGTAGATTTAACCACTTTTCCAAATCATCTGGATTGATCTGACCTTCAAATATAGGGATATAAAAACTAACTTGTACCTTGAATTCGGAAGCATCTCCAAATTAATTGCTTGATGAAGACACGCCTGCTATTGTCAGTAATCATTGAAGGATTTGTGAAAAATTATCCAACATCTCATTCCTTTGTTTCACGAGGGATTCTGTGAGAAAAAACTTGATAGGATCTCTTGCTTCCTCATATCTCTTTTCTTTCGCCATGGGAGGTCACTTTGTATGGAGAGAGTAGTTTTCCTGAAGAGAAACTAGATGAAGACCCAAATCTCAATATCCCGACCTCGTCGGGGACGTGCACTAAGAAACAACAAGGAGAAACCTCCTTTGATACTAGTGATCTAGATTATTTTGGGAACAAAATGAAGGAAAAGATATAACAATGAAATACACATAAATATTTCCAAAAACACAGATACATTAATACACAATTTCTATTAATAAGAGAAATTTACAGAAACTGTAAAAATACAGAGTGAATGAACTCAATAGATTGCTGGCATCTTACCTCTGAGAAGATATGTGATGGATATGTTCATTCACAAGAATATGATGTTTACAATGAGGATCCAAAGGCCTTTTTAACATAAAGAAAATTCAAAACCCTATCCCTGGAGGATGAAATGCCAAAAGGTTTGCAGGCCCGATGGGGGTAGTTGATACATCAACTTCCTAAGGGTGTAACTTTTTCATATGATATTCGTTTGGGGTGCACAATATCTCGTTGGAAAGGTATGGTAGAGGAAAATACATTCCATTCTTAATAAAATATTCTTTTGGCCACAATTTAGGTGTTGTTGAGCCAAAAGAATGTCGTTTAGGGCCTCAAAATTACCTTGGAAGTTTAGGACCCAAAAAACCATAGAAAACTTGCCAAGTTGGAAACCCATGCTTTGAGCCAGTGGAATAGGTGGGTGGCCATCGATATCCATATGGATTACTTGTTGCATAATTATTTTACTTGTATATTATGAATCCTTAAGACATGGAAGAAGGAGACTGTTTGAATTCTTGTTTCCTCGTGTTGCACTTGAACTAGAATAGAGGCGAATATATAATCTTCTAGACAACTTTTCTTGTGCATAAACTTAATAACAATGATAGAATACCCTAGTACAATTAAATGATTAATTTATTTTCCCACCACTATCCTTATCCCCTAGAGTAGAGATTAATCTTCTACCCGATTATTGGATGGTGTTCCCAATCCTCAAGCATAAGACAATTCATTTTTTTCTTTGGGATCAGTGAGAATCCCAACATTCCTTCCACCCCTAGATTCCCTTTTGATGCATGATCAGAATCTGGACCAGGGGACAAAATTTTGCTCAAAAATCAAAGTTCTTGGAATTTCCTGAAAATGAATGGGTGGATAGCCCTCGTCGTCAAGAACCCAACACAACTCGAACGGGTTCAAATGGACGTCGGATGAGTGAGATATCGCGATTTGTTTGATTTGCCAGACAGGCAAAAAATATTTGTTGACTGTACAATCCGTACAGTCTGTACAGTTGACGTGGCAGAGGCCATACAATTGATGTGGCACGTTCATATGCTAAGGTGGTACTTGATGATGTGGCAATCGTTGATTGGCAGATTTTTGATGAATGATGTTTTGACACGTGGTATTTAATTGGCAAGTGGTTTGGTGCCATGTGGCCCAGGCGTGGGCTACCACGTGGCACCCTATTATGGTATGGTTTAATAAAAGTTTATGGAGTCCGTGGGGATCGAACCCCGGACCTCCACCACAGACCAAGCGCTTTAGCAATGGCTTCCCGACCGGCATGCCACACAGTGTTCCTTGTTATATATATATGTTTAAATTTATTTAAATTAACACTATTGTATAGTTTGGTGTGGGGGTCGGGCTGGGGCTTAGCCCCAACCTGCGGTTGTATTGTTAACTCATATGGCCACCGGTTAAGAATGCACGAGATTTTATATGTGCACCCCCAGTTTCTATACGCGCCATGTGACCACCATGTAAAACACGTGTGGGGTTTGGATTTTACAATGGTTACAACACCACACGCCTGTCACTTGTCACACCTACATTCACTCTTGGAACCTAGCCCTTTTGTGTAGGAAACGAGGTCACATGACCCATGCGCTCAAAGGCCTATGCGGTTAGGGGGCTTAGTTCAGTTATGATTTCGACGTTTTTTCACATTTTACGGTTATGCACTGGTGCTAGGTTTTAGCATGGAAATGAGCGTGTGAGCTAGGTTGGATGCATAAAGGTGCATTTTGGTGAACCGGAGATAACAAGCTTGAAGGAGGGAAATGGCAGGAGGCCTAGCTTCTTCATCTTTTGGCCAAATGAGGTGCCGATAAATCCCAACTAGGGGTTTTTGGATGTTCTGAATCCATTGGCACTATTTTCAAAGGAATTTGAAGACTTCTTTTGTAGGTTTTTCACCATTAAAGTTTCAGGAAGCTCAAGGGAGCTTGAATCCCTCATTGATGGAGGTCATGCTTAGATGAGCCCAAGTCTGTTTTCTGTGTCTGAATAGTCATTTTTGGCTAATTATTATGCTCTGAACACATTGGGATAGGTTTTAGATTCATTTGAGGACTTTTACAGGTGTTTTTTCCAAAATCAAGCTCAGAAAAGCTCAAGGCCACATGTAGAATATGTCATGCCCGGATGAGCCATGATCCGTTTTCAGAGTTCTATTAGTCATTTCTGGGGATTTTATGTATTCTGAACCCAATGGTACAGTCAGTAAATCCATTGGATTTGAGAAACATCTTCTAAAATAATCTTTGAAAAATTAATCGTAGAGAGCCTAGTCCATTGAAGGAAGCTCAAGGAGATGTAGCTCAGTTGGGGGTGAACTCCTTTATCATCTTGTTATTGTTACGAGTTTGATGGTTTATTTGTTGCAATTTATGTTTGTTGTGTATTTATTTAAAACACATATTTAACCATTTAAAAGAAAATTTGCTCACACATGAACATTTGAAAGAAGATGCATAAACTTGGCACATAATTTATCTTGCATAACTAAGACATTGAGCAAGGTCCTGAAAAGTTTATTTTAATGAAGTAGAGGGTGCTTTCATAGCATAACAATTCAGCCCCCTATTTTTAGATCAGGTGGTATCAGAGCATAGTTTGTTTTGCTCATGTGATTTCCATTGATAGCTATAGCTTTAGTTGTTGGTATTTGTGCAAGTTTTGTGTTGAAGTTTGATATCTTGCAAGGATGGAGGAAGCTTCAAACATTGATAGTTCTCATACATATTCATTATCCAAGTTCCTTGACAAAGAGATGTTGAAAGAGTTTGTAACCATGAGAGATATGGTACAAGAGTTGTGGGAAGATAGAGAAGAGAGCATTTCCCTTCAAGATCAGTTGATGGCCATGAATGAGGAGAAGCACTAGCTTCTTGAAATGTTGCATGAGATGAGACTCAACCCCATGAGGAAAAGGAAACCCTTACCAAGTACATGCATGAACATGAGGTATGTAATGTTGGTTTTTCTTCAAATTCCTCTCAAGATGAATGCTTTGGTGTTTTTGAAAATCACACAAGAGGAATAGGGTCCAAGTTATTATTAAAAATGGGCTATGAAGGTAAAGGATTAGGCAAGCACGCACAAGGCATTGTTTAGCCTATTGTTGTTGAGGAGAGACCCAAGTATTGTCGTCTTGGATATGAAGAAAGAGTTGGAGCAAATTCCAAAGTTGAGGAGACAAGGGAAAAAGTTCCAAGAACAAATTTTGTTGCAAGTTCAATCCCTCAAACATGCAACGTTTGTGTTCAATATGAATGCAAATGTATGAAACAAGAGAGTTGTGACAACCATGAGGACAAGAATATATTTGTTGGTCTTCAAAAGAGAGCTAGTAACTCTTCAAATTCACCTCCTAAAGAAGGCTATAAAGGTGAATGTTCAAGGTATAATTCTGCCTATCATTCAGTTGTTTTTTATTATGTTAAGCATGATAAATTTTCATGTAAAAATGGAAGAAAAAGTCCATGTACATATTGTGGTTTATATACACATCGTGTTTCAAAATGTTGGAAAATATTGACCACTTTCAAAAAACTTTACAAGCAAAGACAACTTGAAAAGAGGATGCAAAACATTTGCACTCATTGCCAGAAGAGGGGTCATCTCATTGAACAATGTTGGACATTGCATCCAACCACTCATCCACAACACAAGAAGAAAATGAATAAAGAAATTGGCAATAATGTAAGAGGAGATTCCATCATCGATGTGAGTCAAGATGATTCACAAGAAGATGATTTTCAGCGAAAAAATTCACCATTGAGTTGGCTTGGTAAGAAATGGTTGAATTTCATGAGCAAGTAAGGCTTGCATTTTTCTATTGTAGATGCACATTTCAGCCTTATGTATGCATTTATGTTGAAAGCATGACAAGTTGCAGAAGTTTATCACAACTTGTATGATGCAAGTTGCATGTGAAAGCAATTCGTTTGAAGACATTCTTGTTTGTTGCACAACTTCGCCAGGAGGATGTAAAAGAGGGGTATGATGTTCACTTGTTACATCCATATATCTTTTTTATATTCAGCTCTTATGTACCCACATGTTTTGGGTTTATGTACTTATGTTTGTACTTGAAGGAGAGTTAAAGAGCTATGCACATACATGTGTTTTTGTGTGTGTGTAAACAGTGAACCTGGTGATAGTTTATCATGAATGACTCATGATTGTAACATGATTGTGTATCGTGAATGTCGACTAGTCATTTTGGGAAGGTTGATATGTTTCAAATGAGTCTCGACTTGTGTCGATGTTGTCTTGATGACTATGTGTGTCGATCATGTTTTTCAACTTATGTTTAGTCGATGGTGTTTGTTGGCTTGTAAGTTGATTTTGAGTACACCAAGATGCAGGAAAATGCCATGTACTTTGATGAAGTACAAGATGGGACCGTTTTCTTGAAGAGAAAAAGACTTTCTTGGCATCATTTTCAGTCTTGTATAAATTTGTTTTCAAGATTGATGGTTTTCTTGGTTTGTGACAAGATGTCCTAGGAACGTTTTTGGAGCCATTGGAGAGCGGATTGTTTTGACACCAAAGAGTTCACAAGAGGGACTTGATTCTCAGTGGGAAGGTTGGAAGTATTCCAAGCACAAAGAGAACAGTGGGTCAGCAATAGCTAGAGAACAGTGGTTGAGGGACATAGCCAGTTACAGTACAAGGCATGTCAAGGTATCCAGGTGATTGTCAAAAAGACTTTTCAAGTAGAAAAAGTTGATAGAACTTGGAAGCAGAAGAGTATTGAAGCTCAGGAAGATAATCATAATATTTTGTGGGTCCAAAATCCTTTCAGTGGGAAGGTGTGATCAGAATCTAGACCACGGGACAAAATTTTGCTCAAAAATCAAAGTTCTCGGAATTTCCCGAAAACAAACAGGTGTGTATCCCTCGTTGTCACGAACCCAATGCAACTTGATCAGGTTCAAATAGACGTCGGATGAGTGAGATATCACGATCTGTTCGATTCACCAAAAAGGCAAAAAAAAAAATGTTGATTGTACAGTCCGTACAGTCGTTACAGCTGATGTGGCAGAGGCCGTACAACTGATGTGGGACATCTGTACGTTGAGGTGGCAGTTGATGATGTGTCAATCCTTGATTGGCATATTTTGGACGAATGATGTTTCAACACGTGGCATTTAATTGCAAAGTGGTTTGGTGCCACATGGCCCAGGCGTGGGTTGCCACATGGCACCCTATTATGATATGGTTTGAAAAAAAATTATGGAGTCCATGGGGATCGAACACTGGACCTCCACCACAGACCAAGCGCTTTAGCAATAGCCGCCTGATCAGTGTGCCACAAAGTGTTCCTTGTAATATATATATATATATATATATATATATGTTTAAATTTATTTAAATTAACACTATTGTATAGTTTGGCGCGGGGGACGGGCTGGGGCTTAGCCCAAGCCCGCGGTTGTATTGTTAATTCATATGGTCACCGACTAACAATGCACGGGAGTTTATATGTGCGCCCCTGGTTTCTATACGTTCCATGTGACCACCATGTAAAACGTGCATGGGGTTTGGATTTTACAACAATTACAACACCATACGCCTGCCACTTGTCACACCTACATTCACTCTTGGAACCTAGCCCTTTTGTGCAGGAAACGAGGTCCCACGACCCATGCGCCCAACAACCTATGCGGTTCGGGGGCTTAGCTCCGTTAACTATTCGATAGTTTTGCCTGTTTTACGGTTATGCACCAGTGCTAGGTTTTAGCATGGAAATGAGCATGTGAGCTAGGTTAGATGCATAGAGGTGCATTTTGGTGAAACAGAGATAGCAAGCCTGAAGGAGGGAAATGGCAGGAGACCTAACTTCTTCATTTTTTGGCCAAATGAGGTGCCGAAGAAGCCCAGCTAGGGGTTTTTGGACGTTCTGAATCCATTGGCACTGTTTTAAAAGGCATTTGAAGAATTCCTTTGTAGGTTTTTCACCATTGAAGTTTCAGGAAGCTCTAGGGAGCTTGAAGCCCTCATTGATCGAGGTCATGCTCAGATGAGCCGAAGTCTGTTTTCTGTGACTGAATAGTCATTTTTGGCTAATTATTATGCTCTAAACACATTGAGATAGGTTTCATATGAATTTGAGGACTTTTACAGGTGTTTTTTCCATAAGGAATCTTAGGAAACCTCAAGGCCACATGTAGAAGAGGTCATGCCTAGATGAGCCATGATCCGTTTTCAGAGTTCTATTAGTCATTTCTGGAGTTTTTATGTATTTTGAACCCAATGGTACAGTCAGTAAATCCATTGGAGTTGAGAAGAAGATTGTAAAAGAATCTTTGACAAACTAATCCCAGAGAGCCTAGTCCGTTGAAGGAGGCTCAAGGAGATGTATCCCAGTTGGGGGTGAACTCCTTTATCATCTTGTTATTTTTGTGAGTTTGATGGCTTATTTTCTGCAAGTTTTGTTTGTTGTGTATTTATTTAAAACAAATATTTAACCATTTAAAAGAAAATTTCCTTATACATGAACATTTAAAAGAAGATGCATAAACTTGGCACATAATTTATATTTCATAACTAATACATTGAGAAAGGTCCTGAAAAGTTTATTTTAATGAAGTAGAGGGTGCTTGCATAGCATAACAAGTCAGCCCCCTATTTTCAGATCAGGTGGTATCAAAGCATAGTTTGTTTTGCTCATGTGATTGTCATTCATAACTAGAGTTTTAACTGTTGGTATTTGTGAAAGTTTTGTGTTGAAGTTTGATATCTTGCAAGGATGGACGAAGCTTCAAACATTGATAGTTCTCATACATCTTCATTATCCAAGTTATTTGACAAAGAGATGTTGAAAGAGTTTGTAACCATGAGAGATATGGTACAAGAGTTGTGTGAAGATAGAGAAGAGAGAATTTCCATTCAAGAGCAGTTGATGACCATGAAGGAGGAGAAGCTCTAGCTTCTTGAAAAGTTGCATGAGATGGAGACTCAACTCCATGAGGCAAAGGAAACCCTTACCAAGTACATGCATGAAAATGAGGTATGCAATGTTGGTTTTTCTTCAAATTCCTCTCAAGATGAATGCTTTGGTGTTTTTGAAAATCACACAAGAGGAATAGGGTCCAAGTTATTGTTAAAAATGGGCTATGAAGGCAAAGGATTAGGAAAGCATGCACAAGGCATTGTTGAGCCTATTGTTATTGAGGAGAGACCCAAGTATTGTGGTCTTGGATATGAACAAAGAGTTGGAGCAAATTCCAAAGTTGAGGAGACAAGGGAAAAAGTTCCAAGAACAAATTTTGTTGCAAGTTCAATCCCTCAAACATGCAAAGTTTATGTTCAAGATGAATGAAAATGTATGAAACAAGAGAGTTGTGACAGACATGAGAACAAGAATAGATTTGTTGGTCTTCAAAAGAGAGCTAGTAACTCTTCAAATTCACCTCCTCAAGAAGGCTATAAAGGTGAATGTTCAAGGTATAATTATGCCTATCATTCAGTTGCTTTTGATTATGTTAAGCATGATAAATTTGCATGTAAAAATGGAAGAAAAAATCCATGTACATATTGTGGTTTACATAACCATCATGCTCCAAAATGTTGGAAAAGATTGAGCACTTTCAGGAAACTTTACAAGCAAACACAACTTGAAAAGAGGACGCAAAAGATTTGCACTCATTGCTAGAAGAGGAGTCATCTCATTGACCAATGTTGGACATTGCATCCAATCACTCATCCACAACACAAGAAGCAGATGGATAAAGAAATTGGCAAGAATGGAAGAGGAGATTCCATCATCGATGTAAGTCAGGATGATTCATAAGAAGATGATTTTCAGCAAAAACATTCACCATTGAGTTGGCTTGGTAAGAAATGGTTGAATTTATTGAGCAAGTAAGACTTGCATTTTTCTGTTGTAGATGCACATTTCAGCTTAGGTATGCATTTATGTTGAAAGCATGACAAGTTGCATAAGTTTATCACAACTTGTATGATGCAAGTTGCGTGTGAAAGCAATTCGTTTGAAAGCATTCTTGTTTGTTGCACAACTTCTCTAGGAGGATGTAAAAGAGGGGTATGATGTTCACTTGTTACAGCCATATATCTTTTTCATATTCCACTCTTATGTACCCAAATGTTTCAAGTTTATGTACTTATGTTTGTACTTGAAGGAGAGTTAAAGAGCTATGCACATACATGTGTTTTTGTGTGTGTGTAAACAGTGAACCTTGTGATAGTTTATCATGAATGACTCATGATTGTAACATGATTGTGTATCGTGAATGTCGACTTGTCATTTTGGGAAGGTTGATATGTTTCAAATAAGTCTCAACTTGTGTCGATGTTGTCTTGACGACTATGTGTGTCGATCATGTTTTCCGACTTATGTTTAGTCGATGGTGTTTGTTGGCTTGTAAGTTGATTTTGAGTACACCAAGATGCAGGAAAACGCCATGTACTTTGATGAAGTACAAGATGCGACTGTTTGCTTGAAGAGAAAAAGACTTTGTTGGCATCATTTTTAGTCTTGTATAAATTTGTTTTCAAGTTTGTTGGTTTTCTTGGTTTGTGACAAGATGTCACAGGAAAGTTTTTGCAGCCATTGGAGAGCGGATTGTTTTGACACCAAAGAGTTCACAAGAGGGACTTGATTCTCAGTGGGAAGTCTAGGAGTCTTCCAAGCACAAAGAGAATAGTGGGTCAACAACAACTAGAGAACAATGGTTGAGGGACATAGCCAGTTACAGTGTAAGGCATGTCAAGGTATCCAAGTGATTGTCAAAAAGACTTTTCAAGTAGAATCAGTTGAAAGAACTTGGAAGCAGAAGAGTATTGAAGCTCAGGAAGATCATCATAAGATTTTGTGGGTCGAAAAGCCTTTTAGTGGGAAGGTGTGATTAGAATCTGGACTACGGGACAAAAATTTTCTCAAAAATCAAAGTTCTTGGAATTCCCTCAAAACGAACGGGTGCGTATCGCTCATCATCATGAACCCAACGCAACTCAAACGGGTTCAAACAGACGTCGGATGAGTGAGATATCGTGATATGTTCGATTCGCCAAATAGGAAAAAAACAATTGTTGATTGTACAGTCCATACAGTCTGTACAACTGACATGGCAGAGGCTGTACAACTAATGTGGCATGTCTGTATGTTGATGTGGCAGTTTATGATGTGGCAATCATTGATTGGAAGACTTTGGACGAATGATCTTTTGACACGTGGGATTTAATTGGCAAGTGGTTTGGTGCCATGTGGCCCAGGCGTGGGCTGCCACATGGCACCCTATTATGGTATGGTTTGATAAAATTTTATGGAGTCCATGGGGATTGAACCCCGGACCTCCACCACAAACCAAGCGCTTTAGAAATGGTCGCCCGAACGGTGTGCCACACATTGTTCCTTGTTATATATATATGTTTAAGTTTATTTAAATTAACACTATTGTATAGTTTGGTGCGGGGTTCAGGCTAGGGCTTAGCCCCAACCCACGGTTGTATTGTTAATTCATATGGCCACCAATTAACAATGCGCAGGAGTTTATATGTGCACCCCCAATTTCTATACGTGCCATGTGACCACCATGTAAAATGCACATGAGGTTTGGATTTTACAACGGTTACAACACCACACGCCCGCCACTTGTCACACCTACATTCCCTCTTCGAACCTAGCCCTTTTGTGTGGGAAATGAGGTCACATGACCCATGTTCCCAACGACCTATGCGGTTAGGGGGCTTAGTTTCGTTAACTGTTCGACAGTTTTTCCCATTTTACGGTTATGCGCCGGAGGTAGGTTTTAGTACGGAAATGAGCGTGTGAGCTAGGTTAGACGCATAGAGGTGCATTTTGGCGAACCAGAGACAACAAGCTTGAAGGAGGGAAATGGAAGGAGGCCTAACTTCTTCATTGTTTGGCCAAATGAGGTGTCGAAAAATCCCAGATAAGGGTTTTTGGATGATCTGAATCAATTGGCACTATTTTCAAAGGCATTTGAAGAATTCTTTTGTAGGTTTTTCACCATTGAAGTTTTAGGAAGCCTTAGGGAGCTTGAAGCCCTCATTGATGGAGGTCATGCTCAAATGAGCCCAAGTCTGTTTTCTATTACTGAATAGTCATTTTTGGCTAATTTTTATGCTCTGAACACATTGGGATAAGTTTCAGATGCATTTGAGGAATTTTAGAGCTGTTTTTTCTACAAGGAAGATCAGGAAAGCGCAAGGCAACATGTAGAAGACGTCATGCCTGGATGAGCCATGATCTGTTTTCAAAGTTCTATTAGTCATTTATGGGGTTTTTATGTATTATGAACCCAACGGTACAGTCAGTAAATCCATTGGAGTTGAGCAGCAGCTTGTAAAAAAATCTTTGACAAACTAATCCCAGAGAGCCTAGTCCATTGAAGGAGGCTCAATGAGATGTAGCTCAGTTGGGGGTGAACTCCTTTATCATCTTGTTATTTTTGTGAGATTGATGGTTTATTTGCTAGAAGTTATGTTTGTTGTGTATTTATTTAAAACACATATTTAACCATTTGAAAGAAAACTTCCTCACACTTGAACATTTAAAAGAAGATGCATAAACTTGGCACATAATTTATCTTGCATAACTAAGACATTGAGCAAGGTGTTGCAAAGTTTATTTTAATGAAGTAGAGGGTGCTTGCATAGCGTAACAAGTCATCCCCCTATTTTCAGATCAGGTGGTATCAAAGCATAGTTTGTTTTTCTCATGTGATTTCCATTGATAGCTAGAGTTTTAGCTATTGGTATTTGTGCAAGTTTTGTCTTGAAGTTTGATATCTTGCAAGGATGGAGGAAGCTTCAAAAATTAATTGTTCTCATACATCTTCATTATCCAAGTTATTTGACAAAGAGATGTTGAAAGAGATTTTAACAATGAGAGATATGGTACAAGAGTTGTGGGAAGATAGAGAAGAGAGCATTGCCCTTCAAGAGCAGTTGATGGCCATGAAGGAGGAGAAGCACTAGCTTCTTGAAAAGTTGCATGAGATGGAGACTCAACTCCATGAGGCAAAGGAAACCCTTACCAAGTACATGCATGAGCATGAGGTATGTAATGTTGGTTTTTCTTCAAATTCCTCTCAAGATGAATGCTTTGGTGTTTTTGAAAATCACACAAGAGGAATAGGGTCCAATTTATTGTTAAAAATGGGCTATGAAGGTAAAGGATTAGGAAAGCATGCACAAGGCATTGTTGAGCCTATTGTTGTTGAGGAGAGACCCAAGTATTGTGGTATTGGATATGAATAAAGAGTTGGAGCAAATTCCAAAGTTGAGGAGACAAGGGAAAAATTTCCAAGAACAAATTTTATTGCAAGTTCAATCCCTCAAACATGCAAAGTTTGTGTTCAAGATGAATGTAAATGTATGAAACAAGAGAGTTGTGATAGCCATGAGGACAAGAATAGATTTGTTGGTCTTCAAAAGAGAGCTAGTAACTCTTCAAATTCACCTCCTCAAGAAGGCTATAAAGGTGAATGTTCAAGGTATAATTTTGCCTATCATTCAGTTGCTTTTGATTATGTTAAGCATGATAAATTTGCATGTAAAAATGGAAGAAAAAGTCCATGTGCATATTGTGGTTTATATAACCATCATGTTTCAAAATGTTGGAAAAGGTTGACCACTTTCAGGAAACTTTACAAGCAAAGAAAACATGAAAAGAGGATGAAAAAGATTTGCACTCATTGCCAGAAGAGGGGTCATCTCATTGACCAATGTTGGACATTGCATCCAACCACTCATCCACAGCACAAGAAGCAGATGGATAAAGAAATTGGCAAGAATGGAAGAGGAGATTCCATCATCGATGTGAGTCAAGATGATTCACAAGAATATGATTTTCAGCAAAAAAATTCACCATTGAGTTGGCTTGGTAAGAAATGGTTGAATTTCTTGAGCAAGTAAGGCTTGCGTTTTTCTGTTGTAGATGCACATTTCAGCCTTATGTATGCATTTATGTTGAAAGAATGACAAGTTGCAGAAATTTATCACAACTTGTATGATGCAAGTTGCATGTGAAAGCAATTTGTTTAAAGGCATTCTTGTTTGTTGCACAACTTCGCCAGGAGTATGTAAAAGAGGGGTATGATGTTCACTTGTTATAGCCATATATCTTTTTCATATTCGGCTCTTATGTACAGACATGTTTTGGGTTTATGTACTTATGTTTGTACTTGAAGGATAGTTAAAGAGCTATGCACATACATGTGTTTTTGTGTGTGTGTGTAAACAGTGAACCTGGTGATAGTTTATCATGAATGACTCATGATTGTAACATGATTGTGTATCGTGAATGTCGACTTGTCATTTTTGGAAGTTTGATATATTTCAAATGAGTCTCGACTTGTGTCGATGTTGTTTTGATGACTATGTGTGTCGATCATGTTTTTCGACTTACGTTTAGTCGATGGTGTTTGTTGGCATGTAAGTTGATTTTGAGTACACCAAGATGCAGGAAAATACCATGTACTTTGATGAAGTACAATATGCGACTGTTTTCTTGAAGAGAAAAATACTTTGTTGGCATCATTTTCAGTCTTGTATAAATTTGTTTTCAAGATTGATGCTTTTCTTGGTTTGTTACAAGATGTCGCAGGAAAATTTTTGCATCCATTGGAGAGCGGATTATTTTGACACCAAAGAGTTCACAAGAGGGACTTGATTCTCAGTGGGAAGGCTGATAGTCTTCCAAGCACAAAGAGAATGGTGGGTCAGTAGTAGCCAGAGAATAGCGGTTGAGGGACATAGCCAGTTACAGTGCAAGGCATGTCAAGGTATCCAGGTGATTGTCAAAAAGAATTTTCAAGTAGAATCAGTTGATAGAACTTGGAAGAAGAAGAGTATTGAAGCTCAGGAAGATAATCATAAGCTTTTGCCGTTCCAAAAGCCTTTCAGTGGGAAGGTGTGATCAGAATCTAGACCAGGGGACAAAATTTTGCAGAAAAATCAAAGTTCTCGGAATTGCCTCAAAATGAACAAGTGTGTATCCCTCGTCGTCATGAACCCAACGCAACTCGAACGCAAATCAATTCGCCAAACAAGAAAAAAAACATTGTTGACTGTACAGTCCATAGAGCTAATGTGGCAGAGGTTGTACAGCTGACGTGTCACGTCCATACGCTGAGGTGGTAGTTGATGATGTGGAAATAATTGATTGGGAGATTTTGGATGAATGATGTTTTGACATGTGGTATTTAATTGGAAAGTGGTTTGGTGCCACATGGCCCAGGCGTGGGATGCCACATGACACCCTATTATGGTATGGTTTGATAAAAGTTTATGGAGTCCGTGGATATCGAACCCCGGACCTGTCACAATGGACCGACCCTTCTCTACTGTCAGTATGATAACAACATACTTCATGGCCATACGATCGACCAAGGAAGGGGATATCACAAATGTCTATGGACCCAAAATCCCATAAGACAAAGAGATCTCCCTGAAGAGGATAAACCCCATCAAACCGGTTCTAAGCATGCCCAACTGGGTGTTGGCAGGCGACTTCAACATGATACTTACTCTGGAGGAGAAAACCGGGGGCACTAAACAACTAGAACAAGACAACGGTAAGTTGAAAACCCTAATTGATCATTTAAATCTAGTATATGTAGAGGCCCAACATGGCATCTTCACCTAGTCCAATCGAATATCGAGACACCAACAAATTTCTTGCTGACTACATCGATTCCTAGTCATGGAATCCTTACTCATGGAGAATCGTATCGTAGAAGCCAACATTCTTCCATGAGAAGGCTCAAATCATTGGCATGTCTCACTCATCCTGGACGTAGGAGCGACGCCAAAACTAAAACCTTTCAAATTTGAGAAATTTTGTCTCTCCCACCCTGACTTCCACAGGCTCGCAAATTCCTGGTGGAGCCAAGAAGAAATAGAATACAGGACCTACATGTACAATTTCTAGCAGTGCCTCAAAATTTTCATGTAACACGTGAAGCTTTGGAATAAAACCACCTTTGGTAATATTCTTCAATGAAAGCAGGAAATCAAGAACAAAATGGAAACTCTGCAAAATACCTTCATCACAGGAATCAGAACCAAAGAACTAATGAAGGAAGAGGAGGATATTCAAGTGGAGTTAGAAGAATGAAAAAAGAAAAAAGAAATACTTTGGCATAAAAAATATAGAGTGCAATGGCTCAAATAAGGTGAGAGTAACACCAAGTTCTTCCACATATACATGGTGCATAGAAGATATATAAATAGGATAAATTAGCTAGAGGATGCTCAAGGTAATCCCATACGAGAGCATAGCCAGATTGTTGAGGATATCACCAACTACTACAAATACCTTCTAACATAAGCCAATGTTGACAGGAAGGCAACAATTGAGAAAATAACTAGGCAAATACCCACCCTGGTGACTCAGGAGAAGAATGAATCCTTAATGAGTCCCATCACTCAAGAAGAGGTGGACCATGCAGTTAAATAGATGGCCCCAGGAAAAGCGCCAGGGCTAGATGAATTCACCATGGACTTCTTTCATCACTATTGGGACATGATCAGGGAAGAGGTTTGGCAGGTAGTGGAGGAATCTAGAACCTCGGGACAAGTCCTGTCAACCCACAATCCCACCTTCCTCACCCTCATCCTAAAAGAGGAGATAGTCACTCATACAAAATAGTACAAAACAATTTCCCTATGCAACATCATCTACAAAATCATCACCAAAATTATAGCCACTTGTATCAAGCCAATTCTACCCTTTGTAATCTCCAAGGAAAAATTAGGCTACATGGAAGGCAGACAAATCATGGATAGTGTCATCCTTTCTCATGATGTCATACACTCACTAAAGAGGACCAAGACCCCAGGTATGCTTATCAAACTTGAGCTTTCAGATTCCTTTGACATAATCAGTTGGCAGTACATGAGATCTATGTTATAATCCTTTGGCTTTAACAAACACCAGGTGAATTCAATCTTGAAGCTCACTTCTTTAGAATGTTTCTTCATAATGGTCAATGGAATTCCCTCATAGCCCTTTTCTCCTTCCGTAGGAATACGTCAGGGAGACCCCCTCTCTCCCCTCCTCTTTGTCTTAATGACGAAAGGCTTGGGATGCTACCTCAAAGCCTCGGTCCTTGAAGGTACCCTCAAAGACCTTCCCCTTCATAAATTACAACCATCCCCCTCGCACAACAAATTTGTTGATGATACCCTACTCCTTAAAAAAACTCTTGTCTAAGAAGACAACAAACTCAAATCCATTCTCACTAACTTTGCGAATGCATCAGGAATGTCCCTCAACCTTGAAAAATCTAAAATCTACTTCTTTAACACATCGGTAGCGGTCCAAAATCACATCTCTAGCCTCCTAGGTATACCCAAGACGTCCCTTCCATCCAATTATCTCGACATACCCCTCATAGGGGCACCTATGCGCTCCATTTCTTAGGACAGTTTGCTCCTCTACATCTATAATAGACTCAACAACTGGACCTTTAGACCTCTTAATATTACAGCTCGGATGGTTTTCCTTAAGTCAATCATGCAAGCCCTGCCAACCTACTTGTTCATTCCCCTAGCAACACCTAAGTTGGTCATTCGCTCCATTAGGAACATACAATGAAACTTCTGATGGCATGGACACAAACTCGATAAGAAGTTGTCTTTAGTGGGCTCAGATAATCTTTTCAAGCCCAAAAATCTGGGGGGATTAGGGATCCACAGCCCAGGAAATCTCAACCAAGTCATGGGAGCCAAACTATGGTGGCGATGGCTTAAGCACCCTATAGAAATATGAGCGCAAATATGGAAGCAAACATATGCCCAAGCCATAATCTTCGATCAACTAATCATATTCAATGATCAGATTTAGGGATCCAACATATGGAACAATGCATGTCTCAATAGGCATCTAGTTCAAAAACATTCTTTCTGGGAGATTAGGGATGGGGAAAGTTCACTATTATGTTAGGACTCATGGAAACAAGAGACCCCCCTAGCTAATCTAGATGAATTTAATCCCATTATACACGCACTGCCACCTTACATATTCAGATGGGTTAAGGATCTTCGGATAATGTCATATAGGAACCTATCGTGGTGCACCTAGAAGATGGACCACTTGAAATTACAACTCCTGGGGGAAACAAATATCCAAACCTAGAAATCCTGTGCAAACCAAAGGAAAATTCCCACTAGAATAGGCCCAAATATTTTCATATGGGAACACTCCACAATGGGAAACTTCTCGGTAAAATAATCCTATTACCTATAGGGAAACTATCAGGAACAATATAAGGAGAGTATTTGGGGCAAGATCTAAAACTCAAAACTTTGGCCAAAAGTGTCCATCTTCCTCTGGCTCACAGTTCAAAACCGCACCCTTACCTAAGACAATATCAAAAAGAGGGGCTTCATAGGACCCTCAATATGCCCCTTATGCCAACAACATGAGGAAACGATGGAGCAAATATTTAACAATTGTCACTATAGTCAAATGATCTTGGATCCGGGGTCTCAACTAATGCGACGTTCCAATAGAAACATAAATAGCGTCAAAGATACCATAGAAAATTTGGACTCTCTCACCTATTAGAATCACATTCTAGATCGCATCTTGAAGCTCCTTATGGGCTTCACTCTTTGGTAGATTTGGAAGGAATTGAGAGTGCCCTCTCAAGATTTTGAAGTCATTTCTACCTTGCATCAATGTTGTACCAGGCTGCGCTGTGACACAAGTTTCCATACTCCTGAGGCATTGAGAGGATGAAGCTAATGGTGAAATTAAAATGGATGTAGCAATGGTCGCTCCCAAGCTCTAGGCTGTGAGTCTGATGTGGAACAAAAATGAAATGACGAAGGTAGATGCAGAGGTGGATAATAAATGGAAGGTGTGATGGGACGACTTCCATGATCGCCTCCCTACCATTGAATTCAATGGTGGCTTGGATAATCACACGAGGGAGAAGTCCCATTGTTGTTGGGCTGGCAGTTATGGTTGGCTCCCATTCTTAATGTCGAGGGGATGGGAGATGACCATCGTTATTTATGGCCTAGCTAGGCCCTGTGTGATGTGGCACTTGAGTGTTGCGTGTCACCCCATCCATGGTTGGGGAGTCCCTATTGGCTAAATCTTGGCATTTGTCTAAGAGTTAAGAGCGAGGTGAAGTTTGGGAATTCCAGTGGATCTTCTCGATCATGGTAGCCACTCCTTCATTTTCCAGACAATATGTGACTTTGTTTGTATCCATTTTTACATGAGAGGGGATGATAGTAAGGCTAGGCCGTAGGAGGGACTCGAATTCCTCCAAGAGTTCTGAGAGTCTCCAACTAGGTGAGATTTCCAAGGGGTTTTCCCCATGAAGGATTTTGGTTATGAGATGGATTATTATCTGGGAGTCCCCCTCTATAATGATCTTATTGAATTGGTTCTTTGTTGTGACCTTGATTCCTCTTAGGAGTCTCCATATCTCGACTGCATTGTTAGTGTTGGAACCTATAAAGTCCGTTGTTAGATGGAGTATTTCTCCATTTGAGTTCCTGAGGACCGGTCCGAAGCCCACTGGACCCAGATTCCCTTTTGAAGCCCCGTCAAAATGTATTTTTATGAAATCAATTGGTGGGGTGGTCCAGGTGGTTGGACTGCTGAGGTGGCTGGTGACTATTGCAGAAGTGGGGGTGTTAGCCAAAATAAGGTGCCAATTGTGAAGGATAGTCTATTCACTCAGGCTGCATTTTAAGTCCTTGGTTTTCCAATGCCTACTTTTGATCATTTCCCAAATTAGCTTCATGATTATTTCCGAGGTTGAGGTGGGAGGTGAGGATTTTGATTGGAAAATTATTTGATTTCTTTCCTTCGAAATCTTCCAGAGGAACATACAATGAAACTTCTTATGGCATGGACACCAACTCCATAAGAAGTTTTCTTTAGTGGGATCGGATAATCTTTGCAAGCCCAAAAATATGGGGGGATTAGGGATCCGCGACCTAGGAAATATCAACCAAGTCATGGGAGCCAAACTATGGTGGCGATGGCTTAAGTACCCTATACAAATCTGGGTGCAAATATGGAAGAAAACATATGCCCAAGCCACAATCGTCGATCAACTAATCATATTCAATGATCATATTTAGGGATCCAACATCTGGAACAATGCATGTCTCAATAGGCATCTAGTTCAAAAACATGATTTTTGGGATATTAGGGATGGGGAAAGTTCACTATTATGGTAGGACTCATGGAAACAGGAGACCCCCCTAGCTGATATAGATGAATTTAATCCCATTATACATGCACTGCCACCTGACATATTTAGATGGGTTAAGGATATTTGGATAATGTCGTACAGGAACTTATCGTGGTGCACCTAGAAGATGGACCACTTGAAATTACAACTCCTAGGGGAAACGAATCTCCAAGGCTAGAAAGCCGGCGCAAACCAAAGGAAAATTCCCACTAGAATAGGCCCAAATATTTTCATATGGGAACACTCCACAATGGGAAACTTCTCGGTAAAATAAGCCTATTACCTGTAGGGAAACTATCAGGAACAATATAAGGAGAGTATTTGGGGCAAGATCTGAAACTCGAAAATTTGGCCAAAAGTGTCCATCTTCCTCTGGCTCACAGTTCAAAAATACATCCTTACCTAAGATATCAAAAAGAGGGGCTTCATAGGACCCTCAATATACCCCTTATGCCAACAACAGGAGGAAACGATGGAGCAAATATTTAACAATTGTCACTATAGTCAAATGATCTTGGATCCGGGGTCTCAACTAATGCGACGTTCTAATAGAAATATAAATAGCATCAAAGATACCATAGAAAAGTTGGAATCTCTCACCTATTAGAATCCCATTCTAGCTCACATCTTGAAGCTCCTTATGGGCTTCACTCTCTGGTAGATTTGGAAGGAATTGAAGCTCCTAGGTAAAATCTTGAGAGGGCACTCTCAAGGCTCTGGTTGGGCGTTATGACAGTAAAAACTCTTTTCTGTTTAGTTTCTTTTCAATTTCAGTTTTCATGGACAAATCTATATATTATAGACTGCCACTCATTCTGGTTTCCTCCAGGAAGGGCAAATGGCAGTCTACCTCTTTTGGACATGGTTATCCAGGGCTGAACACTATTTCAGTTTCCACGTTTTTGGTGGAACAACTGGCAGCCCAACGAAATATGTATATTTTTGTTTATGATATAATATAAAGAATCCATTCTCTCTTTTTTACTTTAAAAAAAAATTAAAAACATACTATTAACTAAAAATAACTATTAAAGTGAAAATAATTAAAACAAAACTCACCACATGGTGCTTTCATCTATGAATTTTTATAAGAGTCATCTCAGGATCTCACTTAAGTGGGTGACTCTTCTCATACTCTAACCACTTGATGAATAGATCCTCACATGTGTTGGCATACATGAATCTATGATGTTCCATTAGGGCCGAGTGAATCTCTCTTATCTCTACCGCTTGTTCCCGATACTTGACTATTCTATCACT
Source organism: Picea engelmannii (assembly GCA_009831015.1). Lineage (NCBI taxonomy): Eukaryota > Viridiplantae > Streptophyta > Pinopsida > Pinales > Pinaceae > Picea > Picea engelmannii. The sequence goes on from ML808876.1 coordinate 51,140, forward strand.
TAACTATTGCAACATAGCCCAAGCTTTGATTGGGTGCTCCATGAACTGTCGCACCTGACCCGGTGCCATGTCTATCACCTTTTCTAGTTACTCGGCCCATGATGATTCTTTATGAGCGTGCAACTTGACTATGTTGCACAAGTCGACAAAGTCATCGGCTATGCCAAACTTGGGGAGCCAAATGTCTTTCATTACCCGGTTGATATTGATCCATATTTTCTCGCACTTGGCCCATTTCTCTTGGATTTCTCGATGAGGTTCCCAAGCCATTTTTTCCAAATATTCGACTAATTTATTTAAGCGATCGAGGATTCTTTCTTTCAACACCTCGATGTCATTCTCTTTTGTATCTCGACCATCCTGAACTGCGCTGATATAGTCGACCCTTTCCATGAATTTTTGTTCTTTCTCATACCACCTCTCCATATCCTTGCACATGGCCAACACCATGAGGGTGTCTTATTGTAACTCAACTATCTTCATTCATATGTGAATTTGTTGTAGGACTCCTTGAATTTGCTCCTTAGTAAAACTACGACCTATGTTGTGTCCTGGTAATATTTTTCCAAGTGGCATAAATGTTCTAATTCTTTTAGAGCATTAGACAGTTCCTCTTCATCCCTTTTTCCTCTGTCCATGATGGTGTCTTTAATTTCCATCCCTTCACTGATAAGTTAATATTTTTTGGCATGCTCTGTATTTATCATATTTTCCTCCGTGGTGTTGAGGATGGAGCAATCTAGAGTGATCCTCCTCTTCTTGGTGGTCCGCTGCACAATTTTCTTTCCTTTTCCAGTCATAAGCGATGGCATGTATGTCAGTGACTTCATCCATGGGCTCAGGGATTTACTGATCTCCCCAGGTGATCATATTTCCCAGGCTCCCAATGGTATATATTTTTTCAAGACTGGGTTCTTAAACTTATTCCCTGTGTTTTGGAGACATAACTTTTGTTTGTCGCCCATCGATAATTTGAGTATCGATTGAAATTGAGGCAATGGGGGTAGGCTCGGTACTTACTTGATTATCGGCTATTGAGACGCCGATTTCTTGTCATCGTGTTTCTTCCTTTTTCTCAACCATCTCTGGCTCATCCTTTGTGCTATAGGCTTGGATCTCCAGTGCATTGGGAAGCTTATTGTATAATACACTCTCGATTTCCTATTCATTCTATGGAAGACCCTGAATTTGACCATCGAGAGCTGGGGAAGATATCTTCTCTGGCTCATTTTCCTCTACGATCTATATGGGTGTCACCAGGGATACCTCTGGGCTCTCTTCGTCATCATATATATTTATCAATTCTCTTAGGAGGTTTGGCGCACTCGCTCTCACTGATATTCTGACTATCTCTGAATGATTGAAAACACCTGTCAGCGATCCAGTTGATAGCATTGTGAATTCAAGATCATCTAACCCGGTGAGTTCATCAATGTCTATTAATTCAGGATCGCTTGGGCCCTTCTAGATTCCATATAGGTTATTGGCGAGGGACCTTTTCATTCATATGAGGTCTGGGTCATCATGAAGCTGATCAATTATCCATTGTGCCTAATATGTCATGAGAAACCCCCTTTCCCCTGCATCCTAATTCATAGGAAAACCTCGGTCGTGCATCGGGGCTACCATGAAGGCTTCTGTTTCTTCTGCCACTATCATTTCTTCCCTGGACCTGAGGGCCTCTTGAGCCGATTTCTCTATGGTTTTTGCATGTTCATCCAGGATCATGGCTCTGAACCTAGTCATTTTGGGGTCAACCATCCTTTCCATTACCTTGTCCATATCTTGGGCATATTCTATGAAGGCTTCATCTTCGAATTTGTCATGGTTGTATGGCCAATAGGATGACACTTGCGAGGCGTGTTTGAAGACCATACCCTTGGGTTCGTTCTTGTTGAATCAACTGGGTTGGAATCTGAAATCCAATTGGCTCACCCCTTATTGTTTGTCTTGAGCGATGTCCTTCACCAAGTAGAATCCTACATGGAATCCATAAGGTATAAACGCCCACATTTTATCCTTGACTAGGGTGGCATTATAGCCTTGTAGGATGGTCTGGTAACATATATGGACGGTCCAGTCAGGGACATGCACTGGTAGGAGATGAGGTTCTCTGGTGGACCCGAACACCCTGATGTAGGTATCAGGCTCATCCAGGTATAAGCATTCGACCTTTGATATCATCTTTTTCGCCGTAACCAATAGCCTCAGACATTCTTTCTTGAAAAGAATAAAATAAATAGGTGCAATGAATTCATCATATATGAGGGACTAATATTTGTTTTACCTTTTCTCCCATAAGATGTTGAAATATATGTGGACTGGGAATTTTGCGATGTGCTAGCCTAGGTTCATGGTGGAAAAATGTTTCTAGAAAACATGACATATAGTAAGTATGAAGCCATGTAGAAGTTTGGTGTCTCTCCTTCCTTTGATGTCTTAGCCTGTTGTATGCAGATAATCAGTTTCTTAGAAATTTTGGCTCCCTAGTTGAAGAAGCTCCCAGAGATGGCCACTGTGTAAGAGAGAGGCATCCATGCCTCTAAAAATCTAGAGTGGTATTTCTCCTCATATAGCCGGTAGATGAGAGTCATCAGGTATATGTATGGATCCCTTAAGTTGGTCGTCTGGAATAGGCCAGTGCTCTAGTTGGTGTATTTATTATCTTCTCTCCACCATGAGGCCATCACCCGACTGGTGTCATGGAGCTCGTAGAATTTTATGACAAAGTCAGTGTTTATTCGCTCCTTAATGTCTCTAAGATTGTAATACTTTTGGACCCCCACCAGAATGAACACTCCGACACACCCACCATTTTCATCGTTGATCAAACATTTTTGTGTGTCTATGTGGTCAATGAGCCACTTTAGGAGTTCGAAATAGGGAAGGAGAGGGTTTCTGCTAGATACCATATGTAGGTATGACTATCATATGTTTGGGAACACTTTGTCATCAAGTGCTCTAACATCAAGATCACTGTGTGGGATGTATTCTCGATATTCCTCCTGGTTGATTTTCTTAAAGAGCTCTCCCCAAAGAGTGAGTTTCGTTTTCGACCTTGTCCTTGCCTCTGTATCTCCAAAGCCTGAAGGCTGAATGAAATATTTCTTTGTCGATGTTTTGATGACCAGCTCCGGTCTTTGCGTGAATTCCAATTGTCTTGCAACCCCTAGAGAGGATCCTTCACCTAATTCTTGTTCTTTCAGCTTCGGCTCCCTCAACGATCGTCTAGTGGTCGAATTTCTTGGAGGCATTATTTCTGCAATCAAAATAAATCTTTAGAGACTGTGTAGAGAGAAGAAATGGATTAAAATATAAAACATGTAAAATCCACAGACTTGGTACATACCTGTAAAGCTTGTGAAAACTGGTTATTTGATACTCATGGGATATCTTCAGCTCTTGAATTGCACGTCTCATTTCTCTATATGCTATGAATTTCCTAGCGCATAGAATGATCCTTCTTACCACAGATCGAGAGGATTTAAACCAGTAAAGAAATTACTATGTCACATCAACCATTGCATTCGGGTGATGAGTGAAAATTTTAAAAAATCTACCGCTGAATCACTGTAACTTAAATTCATCGTGGGTTGACGGCGGAGGCGCAGGGGTGATGTGGTCTATCAGTGATTTCAAACAGACATGTGTATTGGCACACAAGGTAGTAACTAATGCGGGATTTGGTATTAATTAGTCCCTTAAATTATATGAATTTAATCATATCTAGCACTAAAACATCCCATCGTGTCGCTTTCTAAGTGGGTGGATCAGGGATCGGGGATGCACTATGAACATTTTTGTCGATTTTCGTCGCAAAAGATCTGATGCCGATCAATCTCACCGTACAATGTTGACATCGCAAAGCTGACTCGAAGGTGTGAATTGGACCTAGGGAACCAGGAATGACTCAGGGTAATACTAGACCATACGGTTCTCCAATCTTGAAAACAGACCTGACGTTTAAGACACATGACCTAATGAATCAGATTCGAGGTTTTCATTAAGTCATTTAGTTTAAAACATACCTTAAAGTGAAAATGTTGAAAAGTATCTGGGATCGACGATCAACGATACCTATCACATGCTTTTCTATGGATTGGCTTCCTCTAAAAAGTCTAGATGCCGAAGTGCATATGGGATCGGCGATTGTGGGGACTCTTTAGAGTGGTCACAAAGTCTGTCATGATCCTTTTAGGTCTTCCTTGATTCCGATAGGTGGATCAGGTATCGTTTATTAGAGATATCTTTTCCTTCTTGATTAACGACTATTTCCGTCATATTTTACTGATGCCGAGAAGGATTTGAATATCCACGATATCCTTTTATAAAAAAATTGCATAGACAAAACTTGCTTTTTACAGATGCCAATGAAAATTGGTGCTCCACGACTGAGATTTACCGAGTGTTTTTTTACCATTTTAAATTCCTTTCGATGTCGAATTTGACTGTGTCGGGTATCATGTTTTGGCTTTTTATTCTTTCTTCAAGCGTTAAGTATTTTCAAGTCATGGGGTTTCAAAGGTCTGAAAACAGCCTGAAAAGATAATGAGAGTCATGATAATAAGAAAAGGAAAAAAAAATTCACAAATAATGAAACAAAATCAAATAGTGAAAAGGTCAAGTGGTACCCAAAAAGTAGAAAAAGGACATAGTAATTTTAGGGTGTGTTGAGTGCTCAACATAAACATGATCCAAAAGACAATAGGCTCATTAGAACCGTGATCGTGTCTGATGCTAATATGAAGGACCACCAAAATTACCACCATCCACTTCTCATATTGAATGAACATATCTAAGAAGTGGTGTTGGTGCAGGTTCAGGTTCAATGGACTCAATGTAACATCCTTCTCTTTCACGCACTGAGCAAACTTATTATTTAAGGACACTTGCTTGCAAGTGATCCAGATTATTATACTATTAATAATTTGACTATGATTATGAGGCATTATGGGATGATGACATGTTGTTTTGTTGCATTGAAATATATAGGTGCTATTGACTCGGTTTTACTGAGTGTGAAGGATTTTGGACCTCGAGGATGCAGAGGAATCAATGGAAACCCTTGGACTCTGGATCGAGTTGGGGAGTGGACTATTGGGGTTTGATTGTTGTATATATGATATTTGTGCATCTGATTGGATGATATGATTATGGATATATTTCTGACATGATCCATTGATGATGCAGGATGATAATATCTTGTCAACCAGACTCACATGTGGAGTAGAGGGGTCACACACCTCTACCAAATATGTCGAGGGAGAGGTGGTAACAGCCCTGCCACAACCTACTAGCACTCCCGCCATGGCCTAAACTATAGGTTAATGATTACCTAGTTTGAGAGGACCCACGATGCCGTGAGGGCAGACTGCGAAAGTCGCTCATGATGATTCTAGGGGAAGCGCAATAAGGCAGGGGCCTTATTCCTTAGAGGCCCTTATTCTCCCACAAGATCACTTGGCAGAGTATTGACTCCAGGGGTGTTGATGTCTACCAAGTCATAGAAGAGGTGATTGGCACCCTTGGAGCACGTAGTGCGTCCTGAAGGGCACGTCGCGCAAGAAAAATGAAAAGAGGCAAGTGGCACCCTTGGATCCCGTAGTGCGTACTGAAGGGAACATCGTGCAGGGGAAACAAAATGAGGTGGGTGGCACCCTTGGAGCACCTAGTGAGTCCTGAAGGAAACATCGCATTGTTAATTAATAAATGGATAAACCTATATGGCCTTAGGATCAATAACGTGATAAGAAAGATTTAGAACATTTCCCCTAATAAAATGCCGCCCAACCTAGGAAAATAAAGTCTAGGTCTAAGTGATTCTTGTGATAGTTTTTTTTTTATCTATTTATATAAAAATAAAAATAAAAATAAATAAATAATAATAAAAATCGTCATTAATCATGTGATGAGAATGGGGTAAGTAATTCATTTAATTTATAAAAATCTTTTGGGGGATAAAATTTTAGAAAGGGGAAATAATTGTTGTCACTTACGCTAATTAAAATTTATTAATTAAAAAGGAAACAGGGAAAAAGTTAATTTTCTAGACCTGCCAATTTGAGTTTTAAATGAAAGGGGAAGGAGGGAAATTTAAGAGAATTAGGAAACTAGGAAAAAAAGGGAAACATAAAAAGAAAGGGGAAACACAAGGAAAAAGCAGAAAGTCTAACTTAGTAAGGTATCTAGCATTTAAGAAATTTTTAAACTAAACTCAACTAGTATCAATTCTAGGAGTGCTTTTAGGTGGGTGAGGGAAATAGGAGTAATTAATTAATTAATGAAATTAATTTATGGTGCAATGAAGGGGATGGGTGACACATGTACGGGGAGGATTTTTATGAATTAATTTACTGAACAATAAATTAAATGGGATTTTGGGAAAGTAAATGAATTAGAAACTCTATATAAACGAGGGAGAAAGAGGAGGATGGATCTCTTCTGTTATGCGTAACATTATGTTGCAAAATTTTAGACTTGACTGACTTAGCTTGTGGGAGTTGGGATACCGATCTCGTTGAGGAGTGGTAGCTCGGCCTTGCGATGCAATATGGGAGCTAGCTGATCTCTATTTCAGTGTTCGTAGCCCTTTTGCGGCTTGGGGGGCTAAGGGGGAAGAAGAGTACCCCTAGCATTGGTTGGGACGTACCACTGAAGTCTCATCGATCGACAAGAAGGAGATGCATGGAGTTCGCGGGACAACAAATCAGAACAGATGACTTGGGCTATGGTATGCTTCCTATATTTCTTCATGGTAGATTATTAGTATAGTTTACACTTTTAGTTCTGTAAATTTAATTGGGTAAATAAAATGATTTACTTAGCATTTTAATTGATGACTGAATTCCCCCCATATCCTTAAGCTCGTTGTTGATTGATTCCCTTGGCTTCGATTTCCCGCATGTTGTGACCACCCTATGGTTTTATTTTTTTTGTGATGGGTTTGAACTTCTTACTTCACCCTCGTCCCTAGCTCATCAATCCTCACCTAAGAAGTTGGCCAGCACTCGGATTGATGATTGTCAATTTGTTGTTAATAGATCTATAGATTCTAATGCCCTACTTTTCTGTGCATGGATGATGAGAGAAGGATGTTTTTGCCCAATCGTTTACCCCTATTGATTGTTCTTGATTTATTGATGTTCATGGTGCTTTCTTGTGATCGATTTATTTGCGTTTGATTGACTACATCTCTGAATTTCTCTTCGTTTTAAATTGCTTAAACCTTGTTGAGCCTACGAGTCTTGTATGCCCATTTCTCTGTGTTTTATGGAGATTGATTATGTTCGAGTTTCCTAGTGGTTAATTCTTCTATGTTTCATTTGATTGATTAACTCTGTGCCTTTATCTCGGTGGTTATTTACCTCTATGTTTATGTGTCTCTGCACCTTAACAAATGGATCTATGCGTCCATCTTACACTTGCGTTCAACTCATCTAAGCGTTCCAACCATCTCGTTTCCCCTAAATCTGGCATTCAACAAATGTACCTCTCCTCTTATGATATTTATGAAGGTCCTAGATGGTTTGTGGATGCAAATTATGACCCGGGCATCGAGTCCTTTCATTGCTTATTATATTTGAATTCTTTCCCAAACGTCGTCATATTTGGGCGCTATTCACTGGCTGAGAATTAATTATCTGGGAAATGAATTGAGTGCATCGGCTTTTATACTTGAATAAGACAGTTTAACCCCACCAATTGTGCTCGTCCAGTCCGATCAATAGAAGGGAGAGAATAAATGGACGTTGAATGCAGTTTGTTTCATTTTTTTCTAGTTGTTGAATAAAGTTTCTCTATGGGAAATCGAGGTTCAATGTGTCATGTTTAGTTCGACATATAATTCTTTGTAGTGTGTTTTTTTTGTTCACTTGCATCTCCATTTTTTTTTACTTGCGTTTTTTCCAAGCCATTCCCTTGTAATACTTGTATTTACCAACGAATTCCGTGGTGTTATATCGACGAAACACTTTATGTTTTTCTGGCGAATTAATATTCAGTCATTGGTGTGTGTTTGATTGACAGTGAATCCTAGGTAGTGCCTTTAATATAAGGTCTTTCTGCATTCCTCTTATATATGCACCCATTTAATTTTGCGCTCCAACAACCCTAGCTCAGTTTGCATTTCCATTAATTAGACATTAAGTGATGGAAGTTCCTTTATTGTTGGTGGTGTTTTTACTATAGTTTTTATTAACAACATTGAATGTGTGTCAACCCCTTGATATGAATGTGTTTCTTTTATTATATATCGACGGTCCTCACTTCGTTGTTAATCGACCTATAGATCCTAATGCCCTACTTTTCTATGCATGGATGATGAGAGAAGGATGTGTTTTCCCAGTCGTCTACCCCTATTGATTGTTATTGATTGATTGATGGTCATGGCGCTTTCGTGTGATCGATTTCTCTACATTTGATTGACTACATCTCCGAAATTATCTTCGTTTTTAATTGCTTAAACCTTGATGAGCCTAGGTGTCTTGTATGCCCATTTCTCTACGTCTTCTGGAGATCGATTACATCTGAGTTTCCTAGTGGTTAATTCTATTGCGTTTCATTTGAATGGTTAACTCTGTTCCTTTATCTCGGTCGTTATTTACCTCTTTGTTTACGTGTCTCTTACACCTACATTCAACTCATCTGAGCGTTCCAACCATCTTGTTTCCCCTAAATATGGCATTCAAAAAATGTACCTATGCTCATATGATCTTTATGAAGGTCCTAGATGGTTTGTGGATGGAAATTCTAACCTAGGCATCAAATCCTTTCCTTGCTTATTATATTCAAATTCTTGCCCATAGGCCATCATATTTGGGTGCTAATCACTGGTTAAGAATTAATTATATGGGAAACAAATTGAGTGCAGGGGTGTTTATTCTTGAATCAACCAGTTTACCCCTTCCAATTGTGTCTGTCTAGTCCAATCTATAGAAGGGAGAGAAGAAATGGATGTTGAATGTTGTTTGTTTCGTTTTTTCTTTCAGGTTGTTGAATAAAGTTCCTTTGTGGGAAATCGAGGTTCAATCTGTCGTGTTTAGTCCACCATATAATTCTTTGAAGTGCATGTATTTTTTTTACCTATGTCTGCATTGTATTTTTGTACCTATGTTTTTTCCAATCCATTACCTTGTAATACCTATATTTACCAATGAATTCCTTGGTGTTATACCAACAACACTCTTTGTGTTTTTTTGGTGAATTAATATTAACCAATATACTAACCAATATACAACAATGTTAACAACAACAAGAATGTATTTAATATACCTGCATTATAATAATTGATAGATAACAATATCTTATTTAATTGTTGACTTTTTAGATATTTCTTTGATGCGCTTTAGCGTGTAAGGAGAGGTGAATAATTAGTTCTTGTTGTTATATCCCTAAATATAGTAACTCTGCTCTTGAATTACAGTAATAACAAAGAATAGTTATTAGAGTGTGTATGAAATAAACCTTGGTATATGAATCCCCATCTTAGAAGGTCTATGACTCATTTAATGTATAATGATTTCCTCCTTGGAAAATCATTGATAAAGGAAGTAAAAAGGGAGTGTTGACTTTCTTAAGAGGTCACAAGTACAAATCTAGGCGGGGGTAGGGTATGTATACCTGCATAGACTTTACCAGTCAAATTGTTGGGCAGAGGAGGGTCCCTTGTCCCACAAACAAGGGGGTCTCATACACCAATTTTTGTGTGGCTTGGCCATGACCTTAAAAATAGATTATTATTATTATTATTAATATAATTTATATGTCACCGTTAACTTATTTACCTTTTAAATTAACTAATGACTGACACTTGGAAATTTAGTCTAAAAGTATCATGTGTGGGAAATTATTAAAATGTCATAAAATGGTTATATTTAAATAAGGAATTAAGATTTTGGTCTTCCTTTGTTCCCTTATAAATGGGTATGTAAGTGTGGTGTTGAAGACTTACATATCCCTTGGTAGGTGATTAACTTCTCAATTCCTTAAGTGGATTTTAAGGCAACCTTGACTTTTACTTGTTCTTATTTTGTCAATTCATGAAAGGGATGTAAGGAAGTCATAAAAAAGGATGTAAGGAAGGGTAGCAAGGTCTTGCTTAATAAGATTTGTTCTACATATGAGTTCCTATGAAAAAAAATTTAGCCTTGAATGTTTATAAATATTTATTACATACTAAGAATAAGTCTTCCTAATTCTCTTAAGGGAACCCAAACTCTAAGTCTAAAGTATACATAGGAAGAATAACAACTTGGGTTAAGGCTAATATTGCACTGGACTTTGCGGTCTCCTAATTGATGATAGTTTACCCTTCGCGCATAGAATTATTTCTTAACTTTTAGGGATTCTTGGTTGTCGTCGAGTCATTTTGGTTTCCACTTTGAGCAATGTATTCTTTCACCTTGTTGAACCATTGCTTGGGGGCATGGGCGTAGTCCCCATGTCACTAACTCGACTCCTAGCAAGTTGGATTCATGGAGTCCTTGGTCCAGATAGGATAGCTAGCGCCAAGGTTATCACTGCACCTATCAATTGGGGATGTCATGAGTCTCGATGAGGGGATAATGACGTGCCCTATTGGATAGAGATGAATGATAACTTGGATAGAGCTTGTGCTACCCTTTGCGGGCATTGTTTGTTGTAGTCATTTTTGGTGCATGGGTCGAATGCCTTCATGTGTTTGGTCGCCTGCCATGGAGGCTTTAAAGTTAACTAGTTGTCAAGGTTATCGGGTTGGGAGGTTGATGATTTCCCCTTAGCCAGTAGGCGTGGTCATGTTGTGTAGGGCGAGTAGTCATTTCTCTCTATTTATTTACGCAAGTTTCGCTTAGTTTCTCTTACGCTAGGCATGCAAACGTAGTTGACTGTTTCCTGCTCGGCATGGGTGTGTTTGTGGTCAGGATGTGTGGTTCAACTGTTGTTGTCGTCACCTTCTTTCCTTTAAAAAAAAAAATCATGTTTAGCTTCACTTGTAGTCGTAACGTTTGGGGTCGTTACATATGGTATCATAGCAGATTCAACCCTGTGATTATAGATCACCAGGCTTTCAACTATAGTAAACCTTTGAGTTTTAACCTAGAACATATTAAAACTTTAACATATCCAAGAGGTCATATCGATTAGAGGATTCCACATAGGTTCCGACACGATGCTATGGAAGGGGTGTGAAGCCTCCAGAAATGATCGCACCCTCAGAGTCTAACCCCATGGGGGAGGAAAAATCCCTTGGGATGGATTCAATTGTTGTAAGGGATGATGATCGTTTGACCAAGGTCCTTACAAATATGGTCAGAGGAAACGACTCACCGTTTGTAGTGAGATGAGGCCAGGGCACTCGTACCCTTGAGGGTCCACAACGCGCCCGATCAGTACAGTTAGTTTTCACTGCAAACACGAGAAGGTTAGATTTCCCAAGTTATTTGGTGCCCTAGACAGTGCAACCACGGAGGATTGGTTGGAGAATAAATCGAAGTGCTTGCACTTCACGACTATACCTCCAACATGAAGGTCCATGGGGTGGTCTTTCAAATGAAGGGGAGTGCTCTTCTATGGTGGAAGATGCTCCTGCTACTTTTAAACATGGTCATCGAAGACATGTCATGGGAACTGTTCGAGGAATAGTTCCATGAGAGGTATCTTTTGAGGAATTCGTCGAGAATCAACTCAATGATTTCAAATGCCTTACGACAGGGAGATCGTACGGTGCCCATTTTTGGAGTTACTTCAGTATGCTCTACACCCTTACAGAGAAACTTAAGGTCAACAGGTTTTTGTTGGCCTTAGCGTTGAAATTCAACTTCTACTTTGGGTACCAGGAGTACTAGACCGAAGAAGGGGTTTTGGATGTGTGGGGAGCCACACTACTAGCGTGACTGCCCAGTGGAGCGGAATAGAGCGTCTAGATCATCCGGACCCACTACCGTGGGAGATTTGGGCAAGGCCCATCATATTTGTGTAGTGGTGAATAACCGCTAGGAAGAGAAATAATCGACTATGCTCAAGACATTAGGTACCGTCGCTGACTAGACCCTTATTATTTTGATAGATCCCAGTGATACCAAGAGTTTCATTTATGGTGCAACGCTAAAAAGGATTAAGGTAAAGGCAGTTGAACAGGATGAGTTTTTCTTCATAGAGATGGATTCTAGAGCTAAACAGAAGGTTGGAGGAAAGGTTACATGTTGTACCCTCAACCTGGGAGAGTTTGTCACTACGACCAACCTATAAATCATGATCTTAGGATATTATGACGTAGTGATCAATATGGAATGGTTACAATCAAATGAGGTGATACTCAACTGTAAGATGAGACAGTTGATCTTGGTCGATGATGAGGGACAAAGACGCGTGATTGTAGGGCGAAACCAGGGAGTTTTCCTTCGGTTCATCTCTTCCTTCCAGCTATGGAAGAAAATGTGCAAGGGATGTAAGATTTATCCGATCCTTGCATTAAATGAGAAGCGAGCAGGGAAATGTATAATAACACCTTCCGGTGGTGAGAGAGTTGCGAACGTCTTCCTATAGGATTTACCTCTGATGCCTCCAGTGAGGGAATTGGATTTTTCAATAGACCTAAAACTTAGGACTGAACCGATAGCTAGAATGCCTTATCGGATGTCGACCTCGGAGTTACAGGAGTTGAGAATGCAATTGAAGGAGTTGTTGGACCCGAGACTTATACATAAAAGTGTGTCACCGTGAGGCACACCTATTATTTTCATATGAGAGAAGGATGGGTCATGGAGACTCTGAACTAGCTACCATCATTGAACAAGGAGACAATCAAGAATCAGTATCCGTTGTTGAGGATTGATGATTTGTTCGATCAAATGAAGGGCATGACGACATTTTCAAAGATTGATTTGCAATCAAAGTATCACTAGTTACGGATCAAGGAGGATGACGTCCCTTAGACCACTTTAAAATGAGGTTTGGACAATATGAGTTTATTGTTTTACTGTTTGGATTGACAAACGCCCCAAGGATATTTATTGGTTTGATGAACGGGGTGTTCTGTGAGTACTTGTATAAGTTCGTCCGATTATTCATGGAAGATATTTGATTTAATCTCAGATGATGGAGGATAATGACGAGCACCTGCACTTGGTATTAGAGTGTCTGCGAGAGAACAAATTGTAAGGGAATTTGTCCAAATGCTCATTTTATCAATAGAAGATTCACTACTTAGGGCATGTCATCTCCGACGAAGGTATTGTCGTGGATCCAACAAAGGTCGAGTCTATTATGGAATTTCCTGTACTGACGAATGTCCCGAAAGTGCGTAGCTTCATGGGTTTAGAAGGATACTATCGAAGATTCATCGAGGTATTTTCAAATATAGCAAATATGATCATGGAATTGTAGAAGTAGAACAAGAAGTTTGTTTGGACGGAAAAATGCGTGGAATAATTTGGGAGGCTCAAAGAGCTATTGACAAAAACACCGATACTAAAGGTCCCTAACATGGATGAATAATTCTTGGTATGCACTGATGCATCCAAGGAAGGCTTAGGCAGAGTCTTGATGCAAGATGGTCGAGTGATATCTTACATCTCGAGGAATCTGAGAAGGCATGAGGAGAACTATGCAATGCATGATATGGAGCTGTTAGCCATTGTATATGCCTTGAAGGTTTGGAGAAACTACTTTCTTTGAAAAAAAATTGAACTAAGGACAGACCACTGTGGACTATAGCACAACTTTACACAAAGTGACCTGAACGCGTGACAACGACGTTGGTCGGAATTACATAGAGAGTATGACTTCGAGATTACTTTCATAAAAGGAACAGTGAACCGAGTGGAATATGCATTGAGTCAGAGACCACACATCTTTTAGGTGTTGCCTCTTCTGACGAATCTACATGAAAATATTCTAACTTTACAACGCGATGATGACTAGTACAAGGAGCTAGAGTATTTTATCAGAAAAAACACCATTATGGTACCAATATTGAAGGAATTACATTTGAGGATGATGGAGAATTGAGGTTTAAAAATCATATTTACGTACCATCTAACGATGAGTTAAGGAGATTGATCCTAAATGAGGCTCATAGAGCAGTATACATGGCTCACTCGAGAGTCACGAAGATGAGGGAAGACCTTAAACCCTTATTCTTTTGGAGAGGAATGAAGGAATACATAGTCAACTATGTGTCCCGATGTCTAGAATGTCAGCGACTAAAGGCTGAACATACACATCCAACAGGATTACTACAACCACACATTATTCCAAAATCAAAATGGGAGGTTATTTCAATGGATTTTATTTTTGGGTTGCCACTGAAGGCAAGGAGACATGACTCGATTTTCGTAGTAGTCAACACTCTGATGAAGAGTGCTCATTTTATTCCTATGCGTACGACGTATCAACCACCGAACATAGCTAGAATTTTCATCAGTGATATTGTGATGCTGCATGACATGGATAAGAGGATTATATCTGATTGAGGATCAGTGTTTACTGAACGATGTTGGACTAGTTTCCAAGAGGCCTTGGGAACCCAAATTAAATTCAGTACTATGTATCACCCGATAATTGACAGGAAGACAGAACGAATGAACCAAACCTTGGAGGACATGTTTCACATGTAGGTTATGGACCAACAAAAGAGTTGGGAAGAATTATTTCCATTCCTAGAATTCACATATAACAACAGTTACCAAAGCACCATTAATATGGTGCCCTTCGAGTTTTTTTATGGGAGACTATGTCAGATGCCTTTTAGTTGGGATCGACTTGAGGATAGGGTCCTGTTGGGACCATAAGGGATCAAAGAAATGGAAGATTAAATGAAAACCATAAGACAAAGGATCAAGGAAGTGCAATATCGGTGGAAGAGTTATGTGGATGCACATCGTGTTGACCGTAGTTACGATGTGGCGATCGAGAATTTTTGCGGCTGAACCTGCATAAGAGTTCGATCAAGTTTGGAAAAGGGGCTAAACTATCTCATAGGTTCATGGGATCCTACGAGATTGTAGAAAAGAGAGGCCCGTGGCCTAATGAATATCCTTTCTTGATTCTTTATTTGTATGCACGATGTCTTTCACATCTCTATTTGAGAAATTGTTATTAGTGAGCCTACACATGTTTTTACATGAGCACCTTGCGGGTGTCGGATGAGGGTATGCTCATGGATGAGCCGATATGAATTCTGGATCATCCCATTTGACAACTACGGCGCCAAATAGTAGATGAGGTAAAGGTCCAATGGGACAACTATAGTCTGCACATGGAGACCTCAGAGGACGCATATGATATGCATCAACAGTTTCCATTTTGTTGGATAGATAGACTTATGATACTATCATACACATTATTTTGACACTTATATACTGTGAAACTTCAAGATAGAGTTTAGACCAAGAGGGGGTGTATGTAACATCCCTCTTTTGTGCAAACCAAGTGAACTTATTCTTTGAGGACACTTACTTGAAAGTGATCCAGATTATTATACTATTAAGCATTTGATTATGATTATGAGGCATTATGGGATGATGACATGTTGTTTTGCTGCATTGACATAGACAGGGGCTATTGAATCGATTTACTGAGTGTGCAGGATTTTGGACCTCAAGGATGCAAAGGCATTGATGGAACCCCTTGGACTCTAGATTGAGTCGGGGAGTGGACTACTGGGGTTTGATTGTTGTATATATGATATTTGTGTATCTGATTAGATGATATGATTATGGATATATTTCTGAGATGATTCGTTAATGATGTAGGCTGACGATAGCTTGTCGATCAGACTCACATGTGGAGTAGAGGGGTCATGCATGACTACCAGAGATGTTCAGGGAGAGATTTGGACAACAACCCTGCCACAACCTACTAGAACTCTCACCGTGGCTCAAGCTGTAGGTTAATGATTACCTAGTTTGAGAGGACCCACGACGTTGTGAGGGAAGACTGTGACAGTCTCTCATGATGATTCTAAGGGGTGCACAATAAGGCAGGGGCCTTATTCCTTAGAGTCCCTTAGTCTCCCACAAGATCACCTGGCAGAGTATTGACTCCAGGGGTTTTGATGTCTACCAGGTCAGTCCAGAGGCGAGTGGCCCCCTTGGAGCACGTAGTGTGTCTTGAAGGGCACGTTGCGAAAGAAAAATGGAAAGAGGTGAGTGGCACCCTTGGATCCCGTAGTGCGTCCTGAAGGGCACATCGTGCACGAGAAACAAAATAAGGCGAGTGGTACCCTTGGAGCCCGTAGTGCATCCTGAAGGGCACGTCACATTCTTAATTAATAAATGGATAAACCTAGATGGTGTTAGGATCAATAACATGATAATAAATATTTAAAGCATTTCCCCTAATAAAATGTCGCCTAGCCTAGGACAAAGTGATACTTGTGATAATTTTTCTTATCTATTTATATTAAAAGAAAAATAAAAATAAATAAATAATAATGAAAATCATCATTAATCACGTGACGAGAAGGGGGTAAGTAATTCATTTAATCTATAAAAATATTTAGGGGGATAAAATTTTAGAAAGGGGAAATAATTGTTTTGTCACTTATGCTAATTAAAATTTAGTAATTAAAAAGGAAAAAGGGAAAAAGTTAATCTTCTACACCTCCCAATTTGAGTTTTAAATGAAAGGGGAAAGAGGGAAATTTAAGAGAATTAGGAAACTAGGAAAAAGAAGGAAACATAAAAGGAAAGGGGAAACATAAGGAAACATAAGAAAGCCTAACTTAGTAAGGTATCTAGCATTTAAGAGCTTTCTAAATTAAACTGAACTAGTAAATTAGTAAGGGGGGAAGTCATTAAAAATTGTAAGGGAATATGGGGTCACCTATGAGCGATTCTAGGAGTGCTTTTAGGTGGGTGAGGGAAATAGGAGTAATTAATTAATTAATGAAATTAATTTATGGTGCAATGAAGGGGATGGGTGACACATGTACAGGGAGGATTTTTATGAATTAATTTATTGAACAATAAATTAAATGGGATTTTGGGAAAGTAAATGACTTAGAAACTCTATATAAAGGAGGGAGAAGGAGGAGGATGGATCTCTTCTGTTATGCGTAACGTTACGTTGTAGAATTTTAGACTTGATTGACTTAGCTTGTGGGAGTTAGGATACCCAGCTCAGTGAGGAGTGGTAGCTCGGCCTTGCGAGGCGAGCTGGGAGCTAGCTGATCTCTGGTTCAGTGTGTGTGCCCCCTTTGCGTCTCGGGGGGCTAAGGGGGAAGAAGAGTACCCCTAGCGTTGGCTGGTAGGTACCAGTGAAGTCTCATCGGTTAACAAGTGGGAGCTGCACGGAGCATGTGGGAAAAAAATTCAGAGTAGGTGACTTGGGCTACAATATGCTTCCTCTATTTCTGCCTGGTAGATTATTAGTATACTTTACACTTTTAGTTATGTATATTTAATTTGGTAAATAAAATGATTGACTTAGGATTTTAATTGGTGACTGAATTTCCCCCATAGCCTTAAGCTCATTGTTGATTGATTTCCTTGGCTTTGATTCCCTACATGTTGTGATCGCCCTATGGTTTTATTGATTTTGTGACGGGTTTGTGCTTCTTCACCCTCGTCCCTAGATCACTATTCCTCACTTGAACAGTTGGCCAAGATCCGGATCGATGATCGTCACTTCGGTGTTAATAGACCTATAGATCCTGACACCCTGCCTTTTTGTGCATGGATGATGGGCGAAGGATGTTTTTTCCCAGTCGTCTACCCCTGTTGATTGTTCTTTATTTATTGATGGTCATGGCGCTTTCATGTGATCGATTTCTCTGCATTTGGTTGACTACATCTCTAAACTCCTCTTCGGTTTTAATTGCTTAAACCTTGTTGAGCCTAGGAGTCTTGTATGCCCATTTATCTATGTCTTCTAGAGATTGATTACGTCCAAGTTTCCTGGTGGTTGATTCTGTTGCGTTTCATTTGAATGAATAACTTTGTGGCTTTATCTCGTTGGTTATTTACCTTTGTGTTTATGTGTCTCTGCACATTAACAAACGGATCTCTGCGTCCATCTTACACCTGCGTTCAACGCATATAAGTGTTCCAACCATCTCGTTTCCCCTAAATATGGAATTAAACAAATGTACCTCTCTTATTATGATCTTTATGAAGGTCCTAGATGGTTTGTGGATGAAAATTATGACCTGGGCATCGAGTCCTTTCATTGCTTATTATATTCGAATTCTTGCCCAAACGTCTTCATATTTTCGCGCTATTCACTGGTTGAGAATTAATTTTCTGGGAAATGAATTGAGTGTAGGGGCTTTTATACTTGAATAAGCCAGTTTACCCTACCAATTGTGCTCATCTAGTCTGATCAACAGAAGGGAGAAAAGAACTGGACGTTGAATGTTGTCTGTTTCATTTTTTTTCTAGCTGTTGAATAAAGTTTCTCTATGGGAAATCGAGGTTCAATCTGTTGTGTTTAGTTCGACATATAATTCTTTGCAGTGTTTTTTTTTTTTTTAACCTACATATCCATTTTATTTTTGTACTTACATTTTTTCCAAGTCATTCCCTTGTAATACCTGTATTTACCAATGAATTCCCTGGTGTTATACCAATGACACTCTTTGTGTTTTTCTAGTGAATTAATATTCGGTTACCGGTGTGTGTTTGATTGACAACAAATCCTAGGTAGCACCATTAATAGTGATAAATTGTGAAGCAAGAAATGAAGAGAGAAAGAATAGGACAAGAAACAGTATATTAGAATATATGAAGAAGTTCTTAAGTAGTAAGTACTATGTAAAGGGAAATAGATAAGCTAAATATGCTCAAGCAAAAAAAGAATAGAAAGTACAACTGGCCAGGATAGCTAGCAGTGTATAGTCAGCCTGTTGAGGTTACATTATATTTAACACTCCCTCTTAAACTCAACAATTACAAACATCAGCACTGATTATGCCTAAGTGTTGTCTCTGAAAATCAAAAATAGATTTTCCTAGTGGCTTTGTAAAGATATCAGTAAGCTGATCTCGAGAACCACAGAATTGTAGTACAATATCACCATTATTGACTAGCTCTCATATGAAATGAAAACGAGTGTCAATGTGTTTTCTTTTCTTGTGAAACACATGATTTTTGGATAGAGAAATTGTTGAAGTATTGTCACGGAAAATAGGAGTTGGATCCTTTTCTGTATGTGACATATCTTTCAATATTCTTCTCATCCATACATATTGACAGGAAGCTGAGGTAGCAACAACATAATATGCCTCTGTATAAGATATTGAAACAATTGGCTACTTCTTTGATGTTCTTGAGATCAGGTTCGTGCCCAGTTGAAAAACATGTCCAGATGTTCTTTTCTTGTCATCTAGGCTGCCTAAAAAATGACTATCTGTGTAACTAGAAAGTTGATTACTATCAGATTTAGTGTACCATAAGACAAAATTGAGAGTTCCTGCAACATATCTCAAAATTCGTTTCGCCATTTTCCAATGAGAATCTTTTGGGGATTCCATGAATCTAGAAACAAGGCTGGCTGCATACATAATGTCAGGCCTAGTTGCTGTAAGATACAACAAACTGCCTACTAAGCTTTTGTACAGAGTAGGGTCCACTATAGGGCCTTCATATTTCTTGCTCAATTTTGTGCCTAGGGGTATAGGGGTTTCTGTTGGATTGCATTCTTCCATGCGAAATCTTTTCATGATGCCCCCTGCATACTTTTTCTGACAGACAAAGATGCCTTTGGTTGATTGATCAACCTTAATCCCTAAAAAATATTTCATTATGCCAAGATATGTCATCTCAAACTCAAATTGCATGGCATGTTTAAAATTTGTTAACTCAAGATTTCCCGTATAGATCATGTCATCAACATATAAACATACGATCAAAATTTTACCATGCTGATCTATTTTTGTGTAAAGAGTTGTCTCATTTTGACTTCTGCTGAAACCACTTTGGATCAGGTAAGTGTCAATTCTATTGTACCAAGATCTTGGAGCTTTCTTTAATCCATACAAGGCTTTCTTCAATTGATATACTTTGGCTAGCTACTCTTGGACCTCAAATCCAGGTGGCTGATTGACATAAACTTCTTCTTCTAAGAAACCATTCAGGAATGCTGACTTGACATCTATCTGGTATACTTGCCATTTGTGTTGGGATGATATGGCCAATAGAGTCCTTACAGTGTCTAATCTTGCTACTGGAGCAAAAGTTTCACCATAATCAGTACCAGGTTGTTGTGAGAATCCCTTGGCAACAAGTCTTACCTTGTGTTTTTCGATCTGTGTTTTTTCATTTAATTTAGTTTTGTAAACCCACTTGACACCAATACTCTTCTTGTGACTTGGAAAATCAACAAGATCCCGAGTGTTTTTCTTCTCAATGGAGTCAATTTATTGGTTCATGGCTTGAACCCAATGTGGATCCTTAGCTTCTTCCTTAAAAGATGTAGGTTGACATGACATTAAAGAAAAAATGTTGTGTTGTTCAAAGTCATCCAACTGTTGATGGATTTCTCTCAAACTTCGAGTTCTCTGATTTTGTGGTTTAGAGAATGATTCTCTGCTGGAAGTTGAGGTATCCTGATAATTTTCAGGTTGTCTTTGTACTTGCAATCTTGGAAGAATAGTTTGAGGTACTTGTTGTCCTAAATTTTCTGCATTTTCAGAACTTGGCAGCAATGGATTTTGACTGTCCATTTGCTGATTTTCTGAATCATTCCATAATTGATTTTCCAGAAATTTTACATCTCTGCTGAGAATTAGTTTCTTGGTGATTGGATTGTAAAGCCTGTAAGCTTTACATGTTTCCCTATATCCAGTGAAAATACATTTCTCACTTCTGTCATCAAGTTTCTTCCTTAATTCAGAAGGTATGTAAGCGTATGCTATGCATCTGAATGTCCTTAGATGCGCAACATTGAGCTTTGTCCCACTCCATGCTTCTTGGGGGACTTTTATCTTTAGTTTGGTGGTTGGAGATCTATTCAGGAGATAAAATGAGCATGCTATTTATTCATCCCAAAACCTATTTGACAAACTATTCTCTTTGAGAAGTGTTCTTGCCATATTCATTATTGTATGATTTTTTCTTTCAGCCACTCCATTCTATTGTGGAGTATACCTGGTTGTTGTTTGCATGATAATGCCTTGAGATTTGCAGAAATTTGCAAATTCTCTGGAGTTGTATTCTCCTCCTCCATCTGTCCTGAGTGCTTTGATATATTTGCCACTCTGTTTTTCAGCTTCTGCCTTGAATTCTTTGAATTTTTCAAAAGTTTCAGACTTGTGTCTGAGAAAATAGATCCATATTTTTCTGCTGAAATCATCAATAAACGTTAGAAAGTAAAAGCTACCCCCTATTGACTCTGTTTGCATTGGTCCACATAGGTCAGTGTGAACAAGTTCAATATGTTGTTTGGCTTGATTGGAAGACTGTGGAAAACTAGTTCTCTTATGTTTTCCAAGTATGCAAGACTCACATGGGGGAATTTGCTCTTTAAAGATAGGAAGGCCTTTGACCATGGAGTTATTCTGAAGAAGACTTAGACTCTTAAATGGTAGATGTCCAAATCTTGTATGCCAAACCATAGTTTCATTCAGGGTGGATGCACTTTGTGCATATGGTTGAATCAGATTTGCAGTTCTGAGTGTAAGGGGAAACATCCTATTCCGAGTCATGTGGATTTCAGAAATCAATTTTGTGCTTTGGATTTTGTCATATATCTTGCAAGATGCTCCCTCAAAAATTACCTTATAGACATGTTCAATGAGCTGTCCTACACTTAGCAAATTATTTTTCAGATCTAGAACATGATAGACATTGTTTATGTCTTTCTTTACATTTTGTTTAGTAAGAATAGGAACATTTCCTTTTCCTTGAACTTTGACTAAGTAATCATTGCCAAGTGTAATATCAGATGAGATTGAAGAATCAATGCATGAATGTAAATCTTTGTTACCTGTCATGTGATTGCTGCATCCACTATCCAACAACCAAAGATCTTTAGGTTGTTGTTCAGTCTTGTGGCACGAAAGTAACATACCTCCTGAGTTTTCTCCCGTGTGATTTGACGCATGTGCTCTTCCTGAGAGCTGATCTGCTTGCTTCTTCCTGCATTCAAATTCATAGTGCCCATACTTCTTGCAGTAATAACATTGTATGCTTGATTTCTCATTTTATCTTCTCTCTCTGCCTCTTTGAGGTTGGAAATTTTGATGTTGATTTTGTTGTTGTTGTCTTTGACCTTGAAAATTTTGATTCGGATACTGTTTTCTATTACCTCCACTGGAGTGAGGGTTACTTTGATTTCTCCCTCTTCCTTGGTGACCTCTACTTCTTCCTCTGCCTCTCCCTCTGTTGAAGGAGAATTGAGTTTTGAAATCATTGGAGATTGACTCATTTGTGAGATGCATTCTGGTCTCATGTGTCCCTAGAGAACCAATTAGTTCATCTGTTGAAAAACATGACAGATCCTTAGATTCAAGGATTGTTGTTACAACCATTTCAAATTTCTTGGGTAAAATTCTAAGGATTTTCTCAACAATTCGTTGATCAGTGATGGTTACACCAGTCAGTCTGATCTAGTTTACGATGTCCATGACTTCGGTCATGAACTGATCCACATTTCCAGACTCTGTCATCCTTAGAGTCTCAAATTGCATTCTCAAGGTCTGTAGTTTAATTGTTTTGACCCTGTCATTTCCTTGGTAGGAAGATTTAAGGATGTCCCAGGCCTGTTTTGAAGTACCAACGCCTGTGATTTTTGAGAAAATCGAGTCATCCACAGAATTTTGAATCCAAAATTTATCTTTATTTTATCTGTTTCTCTGTGTTTCTTGAGCAATTTTCCGCTGATTAGTCATGGCGGATACGTCTGCTGGATATGGTTCCACATATCCATGATCCACTGGATCCCAACACTCTTGTGATTGCAAGAAGGATCTCATCCAAAAAGACCAGAACTCATAGTTCTTTCCAAGAAGAATCGGACCCTGAGTTGGTCCTAAATTGCTAGACGTCGCCATGTTTTTTTTAAAAACAAATCGAACAAAACAGAAAGAAAAATTTGTATTTACTGGTCTCCTACGCATAAAACCAGGTCTGTTTCTTTCTTGTAGGTATTTTGGAAGTGTGCAATTCAGGCTTTCGTGAGAGTCGACGTCGTGAGTTTCTGGCTTCGCGAGAATTGACCTTGGGACTTCGTTAGACGAGTCCTCTGAACAATCCAACTTCCGATTGTCGAAGTGCCGAAGAGGGCTTAATGGCTTGAGTTTTCCCTTAGCCACCATGCAATGTGACCACACGCCTTGATGTTAAAGCGTTGTCGGCGAAATGACGAAATTTTCTTTTGGACAAATCAGCGGTCCAGATCTTCCTGTGATCTAACGGTCCAGATCCTTTCAGGATTTCGGGATTCTAGGATTTGCAACTTTGCGAACCCTGTTAGTGAGCTCTTCTGATTCCTTGATTCCCCGATCTCTGATTTACAAAAATTTCGATGGCCCTTTCCTTTTGGGACTTCAAATGCAAAAATGTGGAAATGTTCCTGTGTAATGCCCCATATTCTGACCTTAGGTAGTTAGAACATTGTTGTTTAACCAATCTTGATAGTTCAAAGTTTAGCATTTGTTTGGAGTCAGTTAGACTTTGTTAGACATTGGGATATGTACCTCTAGGCCTATTTGTATGTTACATGATATATGCTCATG
>ML808876.1:91204-113766 GCA_009831015.1 Picea engelmannii
GGATCCTCTCGAACTAGGTAATCGTTAACCTACAGTTCGAGCCACGACGGGAGTGCTAGTAGGTTGTGGCAGGGCTGCTGTCCACACCTCTCCCTCAATCTCTCTGGAACTCGTGTGTGACCCCTTTACTCCATATGTGAGTCTGGTCGACAAGCTATCGTTAGCCTGCATCATCAACCATCATGTCAGATCATGTCAACAACACATCATAAATCAATAGCATATAATCAAATCAAAACAATGTCACTGTAAATGAAACAACTCAAATATCCCACTCCCTGACTCAATCCGGAGTCCAAGGGAGTTCCATCGATGCCTCTGCATCCTCAAGGTCCGAAACCCTGCACACTCAAAGAAACTGAGTCAGCAACACCTGTCTACATCAAGGTAGTAAAAACATCCTGTCATATAAATTAACGCATCATAATGAAGGAAAAAGTTTCATCATCATATAAATCCAGATCACTTGCGAGAAAGTGTCCTCAAAGAATAAGTTTTGTAAGTGCGCCAGAGCGGGATGTTACAAGATCTGCTGATGATCTGACGGTCCAGATCCTATCGAGATTTCTCGAATCGGTATTTCACAACTCGTGATTCCTCGTCACGTTGCGCTTCCAAAACGCGAAGTCTGAATTTCCGATTTTGCCAAAATCACTTTTTCGAAAAATTTTCTGAGATCCTGGATTGATGCCACGCGTCCCGAAAAGATGGACGGTTCTCGTCATTTCGCGATTTCGTGACTTGCAACTCCAAATCCTTTGTCTACTTTAAACCCTGGTAGCCAGTATGCCGACGGTTTCCTCGATCTCCTCCACGTGTCCGAATGAATGGACGGTTGTGATCTTTTCGAGATTTCAGGACTTTTGCTGTGGAGTGTCACGAACTTCGTCAACAAGACCTTCGATATCCTGAACTCCAAAATGTCGAAATGATGGCACTTGGATTTGTTGCCACTTGTCCTCTGAGATGGATGGCTCACAATACTCTCAGGATTTCGTGATTTGTAATGTCATAATTTTGTGTATCGGGGTTTTGGAGAGTAGTCTCCTTCGCTTGTCAAACTCCCGATCCCCGATTTTGCGATGGGATAAGATTGACGACTCACGATCTTTCGTGATCCAATGGTCTAGAATGACTCGTGATTTCCTGTTTCGTGAATTCTCACTGTAGTCTTCTGACCTTTACACCTTGCGAGTCAGCGAAATACCGAGATCTCGCCACGTGTCTCTTGATGGATGGTCCAGATGATTTTGGTATTTCGCGACTTCAAAAGTCAAAATTTCTCCTATGCACTCCAGAGGACTAAACCTCGTGCACTTTCTCTCTGATCCAACGACTGTCGATCCTCTGCACAAGATCTAACGACTGAAATTCTTTCACCTTTTCCGCACTCTCTTCATGCCTTCTAAACTAGATTTCCTCCTCAAATCTTTTCGGAGGACGGATCTTACTGCTGCGCCGAGTATTATTTTCTCCTCTCATGCAATCTTTGCTGTGTTTGAAGGAATTTTTTCCTGCAGAAGAAAAATTCGTGAATCTTTCAAAGATTTGAAAGAATTTCACGAGTTCTTTGTTCTCTGCTCCAATCTTTGACAGATTTGAGCGATTTCCAAGATTCTTTAAATGCTTCTTGTTTCTGCAACTATCTTTCACGAATTTGACCAAATTCTTTGAATTATTCAAGAGTTCCTACCTCTTGCAGCTCTTCTTCGTGAATCTTTGATGATTCTTGAAAATTGTACAAGAATCTTTTATGTTTATTCCTTCTCAGTCTCCACTTCCTTATCGTGTTTCTTCTCCTTGAAACTTTTGAGCGTAGTATGCTCTGTGACCTCGCGTGAGCTTCCTATGCTGATCTTTTGAGCGTATGACAATCTTCTTCCTCGTGGAAGTTTCCTGCGAGGATCTTTCGAGAGTATGATGGACAACTCTCCAAGCCTTGTGAAAATTCTGTGTCGAATGCTCTCAAGATCCATGTAATCTCTACGCTGTTTGAGGATCGTGTTGCTCTCCATCCTGTGTGAAGAGGCTTACTGTTGAAGTTCTAATACCATGATAAATTGTGAAGTAAGAAACGCAGAGAGAAAGAATAGGACATAAAACAGTATATTAGAATATATGAAGAATTTTTGAAGTAGTAAGTACTATGCAAAGGGAAATAGCTGAGCTAAATAGGCTCAACCAAAACAAGAATAGAAAGTACAGCTGGCCAGCACAACTGGCACTGTACAGTCAGCCTATTGAGGTTACATTATATTTAACAAATAGAAGGGTTTTTTGCGTTCCTGTTATCTCTGTGCCATTTAATTTTTCGCTCTAAAAACCCCATCCCAATCTACATTTCCATTAATTAGACATTGACTGATGCCATTTCCTTTATTGTTGGTAGTGTTTTTACTATAGTTTTTATTGACAGCGTTGAATGTGTGTCAGCCCCTTGATATGCATGTGTTTCTTTTATTATATACCAACGATATACTAACCAATATACAACAATGTTAACAATAACAATAATGTATTTAATATATCTTCATTATAATAATTGATAGATAACAATATCTTATTTAATTGTTGACTTTTTAGATATTTCTTTGATGCGCTTAAGAACGTAAGTAGAGGTGAATAATTATCTCTTGTTTTTATATCCCTAAATATAGTAACTCCTCTGTTGAATTACAATAATAAGAAAGAATAGCTATTAGAGTGAGTATGAAATAAACCTTGGTATACGAATCCCCATCTTAGAAGGTCTATGACTCATTTAATGTATAATGATTTCCTCCTTGGAAAATCATGGATAAAGGAAATAAAAAGGGAGTGTTGACTTCCTTATATAATATAATTTAGATGTCACCCTAAACTTATTTACCTTTTAAATTAACTAATGAGTGATAGTTGGAAATTTAGTCTAAAAGTATCATGGGTGGGAAATTATTAAAATGTCATAAAATGGTTATATTTAAATAAGGAATTAAGATTTTGTTCTTCCTTTGTTCACTTATAAATGGGTATGTAAGTGGGGTGCTGAAGACTTACATATCCCTTGGTAGGTGATTAAATTCTCAATTCTTTAAGTGGATTTTAAGGCAGCCTTGAGTTTTAGTTGTGCTTATTTTGTCAATTCATAAAAGGGGTGTAAGGAAGTCATAAAAAGGGATGTAAGGAAGGTTAGTCAGGTCTTTTTTATTAAATATTTGTTCTACATATCAGTTCCTATGCAAAACATTTTAGCTTTGAATGTTTATATATATTTATTACAGAGTAAGAATAAGTCTTCCTAATTCTCTTAAGGGAACCCAAACTCTAAGTCTAAAGTATACATAGGAAGAATAACAACTTGGGTTAAGGCTAATATTGCACTATACTTTGCAATCTCCTAATTGATGATAGTTTACCCTTCACGCCTAGACTTCTTGCTTAACTTTTAGGGCTTCTTGGTTTTCGTTGAGTCATTTTGGTTTGCGCTTTTGAGCAATGTCTTCTTGCACCTTGTAGTCCCCATGTCAGTAACTCGGATCTTAGCAAGTTGGATTCATGGAGTCCTTGGTCCACATAGGATAAGTAGTTCTAGGGTTATCATTGCACCTATCAGCTGGGGATGTCATGAGTCCTGATGAGGGGATCATGATGCACCCTATTGGATAGAGGAGAATGATAAATTGGTCGAAGCCTGTGCTACTCTTTGTGGGAATTGTTCATTGTAGTCATTTTTGGCACATGGGTTGAAAACCTTCATGTTTTTGGTTATGCGCCATTGAGGTTTTAAATTTAACTAGCTGTCAAGGCCATCGTGTCGGGAGGGGGATGATTTCCCCTTAGCCAGTAGGCGTGGTCATGTTGTGTCGGGCGGGTACTCGTTTCTCTTTATTACTTTACGCATTTTTCTCCCAGTTTCTCTTTCTCTAGGCATGTATTCATAGTTTACTAATTCCTTCTCAGTGGGGGTATGTTCATGGTCAGGATGTGTGGTTAAACTTTTGTCCTCGTCGTCTTCTTTCCTAAAAAACAAAAAAAAATTGCACGTTTAGCTTCGCTCGTAATCGTAATGTTCAGGGTCGTTACACTCATCTAAAGGAAGGAGAGAAGGAGAAGGTGGATTTTCATCCCCTCTTTCATCATTTGAATAAGAAGAAACCATAATAATAATAGAATAAGGAAAAGTGTCGAAGATGGCTCGCAGGACAAAGAAGGAATAAACGTCGAATTAATCTTGGAGGCCAAGATAGTTTCATCAAATTTAACATCTCTTCTAACAATAATTCCATTACAATGTGGTTGAATAAGTCTATAACCTTTGACATATTCAGAATAACCAACAAATATACACTTATCTCTTTTAGGTGTAATTATTTCCTTTCCTCATCAGGAATTTCATCCCATGTTACACTACCAAATACACAAAAGTGACTTACATATGGCTTAAGTTTAGTCCATGCTTCTTCTAGTGTTATATTTTTAATATCCTTTGTGGGAATGTGATTTACTATGTAATTTTCATAGTTAATGGATTCCTCCCAATACTTTAGACTTAATCCCTTAGATTGGATCATACAATTAGCCATTTCTTTTAATGTGTGGTTATTTCTCTTAGCAACACTGTTTTGTTGTTCTTTATATGGAACAATGTCTTGCATTTGGATGCCCAGTGTAGAGTAGTAACTTCTAAAATTACTTTTCGCATATTCACCTTCATTATTTGTTCTTAACCTTTGAATTTGATGTCCAAATCACATTTCTTGAAGGGTCTTATAGGCCAAGAACTTGTTAAAAAAATTTCTCTTAAGTTTTAATAAGTAAACCCAAGTGCATCTAGAAAATTCATCAATACAATTTAAGAAATACTTGTACTCAAAAAATAATAAGAAGAAAGTGGACCACACAAGTTACCATGAACAAGCTAGAAAGGCGTTGAGGTGTGCCAAGAGGTACATTTTCCAAAACTATCCTTATGATTTTTTTCGAGAACACAACCGACACAAACACCATCTCTACATGACACAAGAGGAATACCAGTTGCCATATGTTGATTACATAGTTGTTACAATGAGTGATAGTTTAGATGACCAAACCACTCATGCTAATTTTTTATTAATTCATCACTATGAGAAACACAAACTAATGGAAAATATGATGACCTAAAGTTGTCAAACTTGTACAACTTGTTAATATCATCAACAATTCTAGTTGAAAGAACATGATGAGGACATTTGAGATCCTTGATTACAACTTGTCAAGGTGAAAACTCTACAGTTTTACCTTCACGTGAATGAGTGATTTGATATACTAATAGAAAGTTGCAGGAAAGACTTGGAACAAATAATACATCATTAAAATGGATATTACCTACATGAATTTTTCCAGACCCTACAACACTAAGAGATCTATCTTCACCAACAAATATTTTCTTGGTGTTGCATTAATTTAAAGTAGAAAATATGGATTTATTCTTAGGCATATGATAAGATTCTACAGAATCAATAACCCACTCATCATAAGAAGTAGAAGTTGCATTGAAGGAGAAACTAGAAGTAGAAAGTGAATGTCCATGAGAAGAAGAAGAAGAAGTAGAATCTATATTTATGTGTTTCTTCTTCATCGTTGCTTATAAACTTTCCATATTATTAAAACATTTGGAATCATCATAACCATATTTCCCACAAAAGTTGCAATACATGTCAATCTTCTTATTTTTTTATTTTTCTCCTTTATCACCATTATGAACGGACGATGGATGAGTGGGTTTGGGACCCTTGTTTTTCTTTTTATTGTGAAAAGGACATTGCTTCTTGGGATTCTTGGATTTATCTTTTTGCTGGGCCACTAAGGATTTGTTGGATGTACCTGCAGTGTTGATCACTCGAAGTTGCACAAACTTATCTTTCTCTCTAATCAAAGAATCACAAAAGGATTCAAGAGTGGGATTTTTATGAGAAGTCCCTAGAGTTTACCTACTGTAGTAGAATGTAGATACGAACATTGAATATCACTACAAATCTTAGCAAGAATAATATATATTCAACACTCACCCCCCATATTTATTCTACACTCTTCACATAAAATTCTAAGCGTTTTGAAATTAGATAAATAGTTTGCAATGAAATAAAAATCATTTGGACTTAAAGTCCTGATCTGATTTTCTATCTGGTGGTATCAAATAATATTTTGTTTACCAAACACAGATTCAAGCTTTTCCCAAGATTTATTGGGGGCATCAAGTCCTTGAAGGTGAAACCTTAAATCATGAGATATGGACATTCTGATTAGTCCACGGGCTTCATCATTCCTATTAATACATTTGACATACTTGTGATCATTAGTGGGTTCTTCTTCTTTTCCCAAGGTAATATGGTACAATCCTTTACTTCTTAATAAATCCTCCATATGGGATTTCCATTGGATTTATTTTGTGTTGGTAAGTAAAATATCAATGGGATAATTCATATTAAAATATGTAAAAAAATATGAAAATCATTCTCTAAATGGAAAGATCTCGAAAAAATAAGTTGTTTAAAAAAAATTGGTACTGAAAATAGGCTTCGGATGTGAAATTTATGCCCTTTTGAAGAAATGAACAAATGGAAACCAACGAGCCATGTGACACATAGAAGTTGGTCCACGTGGTGATACTCGTCCTATTAACCCCACTTTTACAAACAAGTTTCTTATGAAGTGACCCACTTTTATAGAATAAGTGTGGATCACTTTTACATTGAGGTTAATTGATAAAAGAAAGTTAAGTGAAATACACTTTAGAATGGATGAATGAACTTTTTCAATGAAAAAAACAAAAAGAGAGACTTGAACTCAAGACCTCTAACTTAATAAAACAACTTTTAACCAAGTGATCTAGTGCAAAACATATTATATTATTTAGAAGGAGGATTGTTGTTGTTGTTGATGATGATGAAGATGACCTTGGAGATCGTTCCCATAACAAATTCTTTTCACACGAGAACAAATTTCTCTTCTCAACAACAACAAGGGTTAGATCTTGGTTATCTTACCCGGAGAATGAAAGTTTTCACTCTATTTATGATTTACCGAGATTGCAGAGAGTGCACGACAAAGAGTATACGTAGACCTGAAAACCATTTTGGATATGTTTCTGATTTTTTGATACTGGATAGGGAATGAGAAAAAAAACATACAGATATAGAAAATAATATAAAACCATAAATAAAAAATAGAAAACCGAAATAAAAGCCAAAATATATCTCTGCAAAAATTTAAGAGGACGTATTTGGGATTTATACCTCCTGTTCTGACTGAAATGGTCGTATCTTGGGAAAACATAAACCTTTTCGAGTGAAACAAAAAGTTTTTTTTACTGAAACAATTGATCTGGATGCAATGGAACAATCCTCCCATCCCATAAATGTACAAAAATGGTAGAAACCAGAAATGAGATAACACAACTTCACAATCTCGATCTACAATGAGAGTGGGTATTCAAATGCGCTATGATACCATGTTCGAAAACTTATGTAGTCCAACACAGGATGAACACCTTCAGTATCCACTCACACATAAATATAAAAGATAAAAAAAAAAATGTTTTCACGTGGTAAAAGACCTCCGGGGAAACATCTAGGGCCCTTACTAATGTGGCCACTTGGAGCAATTTGTTAATGAAAAAGAAAAATTTACAGAGATATTTATAAGATATTTTCTCGCAATCCATAATCAGCAAATGACCATCCATTCTCTTTAAATATATATCATGTACCAATCAACTGCCAAGCCATAGATTAATGTAGCCATTAATATCGAGGATAATATGAATCATCATATGACTCTATGTCTGGAACATATAGTGATCGTCATATTTCCTAACTACAAATTCATACTAAAGAAACAAAATTTTTCCTAATGACACATTAGACCAAGTTGATCTTAACTAACTCCTAAGTGTCTAAATATCCTAATAGTAAGATCAACTTGGTCTAATGTGTCATTAGGTAAAAGTGTGTTTCTTTAATATGCATTAGTATGTATTCTTTGTTAGGTAATCCTATGTTCAAAAACATAGGTATTCCAACAGAGGACCACCACCTTTAGTAACTACTCAGACAACTTTATCAAATATCAACACAATGATATTTTGATGTGGTAAAACCCCTATGGGAAAAAATCCACGGACCCAACCAATGTGACAACCTGGAAAAAAAATTTAATGAAAAAGAAAAATATTATAGAGATATTTTACAAGAGTTTCTCACAATCGATTATCGGAAAATTACCCTTCATGCTCCTTAAATAGAGATCATGGACCAATTGGGTGCTAAGCCATGGATCAATCTAGTCGTTACTATCGAGGAGAATATGAATCGTCAAATCACTCTATATTGGGAAGATATTGTGACCGACATATTTCCTAACTAGAGATGCATATTAATGCATAATAAATAAGCACACTAAGAAACACACTTTTACCTAACGACACATTAGACCAAGTAGATATTAACTAACTCCTAAGTGCCTAAATATCTTAACATCGCCCCTTAAGAACAACTTGGGATAGGATTGAAGGATTTACAATAGTGACACAATAGGAGAAGCAAGGAGTCATTAAATCCTATACCCCCTTAATGACAACTTCATGGATTCCTAACATAGATCAAAGTTTTGAAATTTTCGCTTTTGGAATAGACTTTGTGAAAATTTCTACGACTTGATATTTTGTAGGGAAAAACATAAATTCAAAAACTTGATCATTAATGAGCTTTCTCATGAAGTTAATGTGTATCTCGATGTGTTTGGTTTGATGATTTTAAAATAGGTATTTGGTGATCTTGATGATACTCTGATTGTCACACCAAAGCATGGTTAAATGTTTCTACTAGAATAAAAAATCTAAAAGGATCAGTCTAAGACACAAGGCTTCCTAACTTGCATTTACCACTACTTTATATTATTCTTCTGCCGATGAAATTTAAATATCTAATTGTTTCTTACAGGCCCGAGTGATAGGTCTTGAACAAAGGCTAAAGAGATAACTTGCAACAGACTTCTTATCATCAGGCTCATCGACCCAATATGAATGAGTGAAACCAACCAATAAAGGAATCCCCCTCAAACTATAATGTATCCCAAATTGAAATGTACCCTAGACATATCGAAGTATCATTTTAGTTTATTTCC
The DNA here is from genome assembly GCA_009831015.1 of Picea engelmannii. NCBI lineage: Eukaryota > Viridiplantae > Streptophyta > Pinopsida > Pinales > Pinaceae > Picea > Picea engelmannii. The sequence goes on from ML808876.1 coordinate 100,346, forward strand.
AATGGATTTCATGGGGTCTTTTCATACACCAAGCAACAAGACCGACAACAAAGGAAATATCACGACAGGTGTGAGTCAATTATAAGAGGCTACCGACTAATTGACAGTACAAAGTGGCATCAACATTGGGAGAATTATAGGTGGAATCAATATTGACTCCAGAATGGAAGGGAGAAGGGGATGGTTTATAATCTTCCATTTCGAATCGACGAAGAATATCAGAAGCATACTTAGATTGGGAAAGAAAACTTCCTTCACTGGTTTGAAAAACTTAGGGGCCAATGAAATAATGCAAAAGGCCTACGTTTGGAATTTCAAATTTCTTCTTAAGGACGGTTTTCACATGGTTTAAAAGTTTTGAGTCACTTCCAGTAAGGATAAGGTCATCCAAATAAAGGAAAAGGATTATGAGATGACTTCCTACTTTCTTGGTATAGACATTAGGATCATAATGACATCCAAAAAATTCGGTGTCAATAAGAAAGTTGTCCATATTGGTATACCAAGCTCGGGGAGATTTCTTAAGACCATAAACATATTTCTTAAGGTGAAAAACAAGGCTAAAGTCATTCTGGACATAGTCAGGAGGTTTATCCATGTAGATTTCATCTTGCAAATCTCCATGCAACAAGGAATATTTAACATCCATCTGATGGACCTCCCATTTATCTGAGGTAGAAAGGGAAAGAACAAGGCAGATGGAATTCATTTTGGCTACACGTGAAAAGGTTTCATTATAGTCAATTCCTTAAAATTCAAAAAATCCTTTTTCCACTAATGAATCCTTGTTCCTTTCAACACCTCTATCTGATGCATACTTAGTTCTAAAGACCCATTTACATCTGAAAAGTTGTCTTCCTTTTGGAAGAGATACAATATCTCAATTATCATTTTCCATTCAAGAATGATACTTTTCATTCATTGTTGTATCCAATCTGAACAACTAGAAGCTTCTGCAAATGTCTATAGATCATGAGTCTCTGAAGCTTGAGCAAAAAGGGAAGAGGCTCGCTAGAAGAATGAACGTGTCTGACATTGATTTGAAGGATCGTCGATAAGATATCAAGTTGCTTCTCATGTTGAATGTACCCATATAGGAAAAAATAGTGTTGGCGTTGGTTCAGGTTCAATTGACTCATGTGGAGGAAGGTGAGAATGTGGAGGTGTATTTAAATCCTCACTGCCATCATCTGAAGAAGAAACCAGAATAGGAACAGAAGAAGGCACACATGTTGAAGATGGATCGCAGGTCAAAGAAGGAAGAATCGTTGAATTAGGCTTGTAGGCCAAGAGATATTCATCAAATTTATAACCTCTTCTAATAATAATTCCATTACAATTTGGTTGAAGAAGTCTATAACCTTTGACATCTTCAAAATAACCAACAAATATACACTTCTCACTTTTATGATGCAATACATTCCTTTTCTCACCAGGAATGTGAGCCCATGCTATACTACCAAATACACTTAAGTGAATTACATCTAGTTTAATTTTTTCATGCTTCTTCTGGTGTTATATTTTTAAGATCCTTTTTGGGAGTGAGATTTACTATGCAATTTTCATAGTTGATGGCTTCCGCCCAATACTTTATAATTAATCCCTTAGATTGAATCATACAATTTTCCATTTCTTTTAATGTGTGTTTCTTTCTCTCAGCAACACCATTTTGTTGTGGTGTATATGAAACGATGTGTTGCATTTGGATTCCATTTGTAGTGTAGTAACTTGTAAAATTATTGTTCACATATTCACCTTCATTATCTGTTCTTAACCTTTGAATTTGATGTCCAAATTGTTTTTCTACAAGGTCTTTGTAGGCCATAAACTTGTCAAAAAAGATTCTCTTAAGTTTTAAGAAGTAAACCCAAGTACATATGGAAAAGTCATCGATGAAAGTTAATAAATAATTTCACCCAGAAAATGAAGGAGAAGAAAGCCGACCACAAAAGTCGATGTGAACAATCTACAAAGGGCCCTAGGAATCCCAAGAGGCACATTTGTCAAAATTGTCCTAATGATGTTTTTCTAGAACACAATCGACATAAATACCATCTATGCATGAAACAAGAGGAAGACTAGTCACCATCTATTGATTACATAGTTGATGAAATGAGAGATAGTTTAGATTGCTAGGCCTCTCATGCCAAAATATGCTCAAGTTACCGCTATGAGCAACAAACAATGATCAAAAAGATGATGATCCAAAGTTGTCAAAAATGTACAAAATGGTAATATCATCATTAATTCTAGTTGCAAGAACATTTTGAGGATCTTTTAGATCCTTGATTACGAATTGGTGAAGTAAAAACTCTACAGTTTTAACTTCACTTGAATGAGTGATTTGATATACTGATAGAAGGTTATAGGAAATACTTTCAACACATAATACATCATTGAAATGGCCATTATATACCTGAACTGTTATAGATCCTACAACAATAATATTTCTATCATCATCAACAAATATTTTCTTGGTGCTACATTCATTTTGAGTAGAAAATACAGATTTCTCCTTAGCCATATGATAAGATTCTCTAGAGTCAATAAGAAACTCATCAAAATAAGAAGTAGAAGTTTCATTGAAGGAGAAACCAGAAGCATAAAGTTCATGTCCATGAGAAGAAGAAGAAGTAGTAGAATCAATATTGATGTTGTGCTTCTTCATCTCTACTTCTAAATTTGTCATCTTCTTGAAACATTTGGACTCATCATGACCTTTCCCACAAAATTTGCAATGTCTATTATTATTCTTATTTTTAGATTTTTCTCATTTTCCACCATTAGGAGATGAAGGTATATGAGTGGGTTTGCGACCCTTGTTTTTATTCTTGTTGTGGCGAGGATATTTCTTCTTGGGATTCTTGGGTTTATATTTCTACTAGGATACTAAGGCTTTGTTGGAGGTACATGTAGTGTTGATGAGTCCAATTTATACAAGCTTATCTTTCTCTCTAATCAAAGCATCACAAAAGGAATCAAGAGTGAGTTTTTGATAATACTTTCCTATAGCCTCTCTCATGGCATAAAATCTAGATACAAACATAGAATATGCACTACCTATCTTAGAAAGAATAATATAGATGCAACACTCTTCCTCTAGCTTTATGTTACACTCTTTACATAAAATTCTAAGTGTTTTGGAATTAAAGTCAATATATGATTTTCTAACTGATGTGCTTGAGTAATATTTTTTTTACCAAATACATATTCATTTTTTCCCAAACTCCATCAGATTCATCAATTTCTTGAAGGTGGAATATTAAATCACGAGAGATGGACATTCTGATCAATACACATGCTTCATCATTCGTATTAGCCCATTTTACTTTATTTCCATCATCGATGTTTTTTTTTTTCATTTCCCAAGGTAATATGGAACATGCCTTTACTTCTTAATAAATCCTCCATATGGGATTTCCATTGGAAGTAGTCGGTGTTGCTAAGAAAAAGATCATCGAAAGAATCCATATTAAATATGAAGATAATATGGATTTAAAATATGAAATATATGATCTTTATGGAAAGATATTGAAACATTAGGCGTTTTAAAAAAAACGACACTGAAAACGAAATTTGGATGTGAAAGTTATACCCTCACTTTTACAAACAAGTTTTTTTATGAAGTGACCCACTTTTATGAAAAGAAGCAAGGATCACTTTTACAATGAAATTACTTTATCAAAGAAATTTACATGGAAAATAAATAACTTTAAAATAAAACATTGAAGCTACTTATCGTGATTGACTTTTATACTTGAAGTGAAATACACTTTACAATGGATACATGAAGTTTTTCAATAAAAGTAACAAAAAAAAAACTTGAACTCAAGACTTCTTACTTAATAAGGAAAATTTTAACCAAATGAGCTAGAACAAATATTGTATCATTTAGAAGGAGGATTGGTGTTGTTGTTGTTGTTGAGGACAACCTTAGAGAGCATGCTCATGAAAAAAAAAATCTCACAAGAAAAAAAAATTGCTTATTGATGACAACAAGGGTTAGATCTCGGTTAGCTTACCGTGAAAATGCACACTTTCCGATTTTTTTTTGATTTTCTGAGATCACATAAGGCACAGGGAAAATAGAATATGAATATCTAAATGAGTAGTAAACCCAAAATAAAAAACAGAAAACCAAAATAATACCCTCCAAAAAATTTAAAAATGGTGTAATCAAGCTTTTTACCTCCAGATCTGACTGAAATGGTTGTACCTTGGGCAAACAGAAACCTTTTCGAGTGAAAATAAAATCATTCATGAATGAAACAAACTCTCCAAATGAAATGGAATAGTCTTATCAAACCATAAATGTACATAAATAACAAAAACTAGATATGAGACAACTCAACTTCACGATCTTGATCTACAAAAGGAGTGGCTCTTTAAACAGGCTCTGATACCATGTTCTACAACACATGTATTTCAATACAAGATGAAAAATTTTAGTAACCACTCACACAAATAGATCAAATATCAACACACTGATATTTTGATGTGAAAAAATCCCTACGGGGAAACATCCACGACCCTAGCCAACGTGGCCACTTGGAGAAATTTATTAATGAAAAAGAAAAATATTACAAAGATATTTTACACGAGAGCTTATCACAATCGATTATTGGAAAATGACCCTCCATTCTGTTTAAATATAGATCATGGACCAATCGGGTGTTAAGCCATGGATCAATGTAGTTGTCAAGATCGAGGAGAATATGAACCGTCAGATCAATCTATGTCGGGAACATATCGTCACAGTTATATTTCCCAAATACAAATGCATATTAATGCATACGAAAGAAACACACTAAGAAAAATCCTTTTACCTAACGACACATTAGACCAAGTAGATATTAACTAACTCCTAAGTGTCGAAATATCATAACATCCCCCCTTAAGAAAAACATGGGATAGGGTTGAGGTATTTACAATAGTGACACAATATGAGAAGGAAGGAGGAATTAAAGCTTATCCCCCCTTAATGAAAACTTCTTGAATTCCTAACATAGATCAAAGTTTGGAAAAATTCTCTTCTAGAAGAGACTTTGTGAAAATGTCTACAACTTGATCTTCTGTAAGGAAAAAGAGAACTTCAATAACTTGATCATGAATGATATTTCTCATGAAGTGCATGTGTATCTCGATGTGTCTTTTTCAATGATGTTGAACTTGGTATCTGAAAATCTTGATGGCACTATGATTTTCACACCAAAGGCCGGTTGGATGTTGCTACTTAAATCCAAACTCTGAAAGGATCTCCCTAAGACATAAGGCTTCCTGACTTGCATTTACCACTACTTGATATTCTGCTTCTACAGAAGAAAGTTAAATATTATGTTGTTTCTTACAGGCACAAGTGATAGGTCTTGAACCAATGATGAAAACATAACTTGCAATAGACTTTTGATCATTAGGGTCATCGTCCCAATCTGAATCAGTGAAACCAACCAATAAAATAGTTCCCCCTGAACTATAATGTTTACCAAATTGAATTGTACCCCAGACATACCGAAGTATCCTTTTAGTTTCTTTCCAATGTCTTTCATGGGATTTTTGCATATACTAGGCAACAAGACCAACAACAAAGGAAATATCACGATAGGTATGAGTCAAGTATAAGAGGCTACCAACTAACTGATGGTAGAAAGTGGTATCAACATCAGGAGAAGTACAGGTGGTAGCAAGCTTGACTCCAGACTATAAGGGAGAAGGGGATTCTTTACAATCTTCCATGTGGAAGCGATGAAGGAGATCACAAGCATACTAAGATTCAAAAATAAAAATTCCTTCATTGGTTTCCAAAATTTGGGGGCCAATAAAATAATGCAAATGGCATAAGTCTGGCATTTCAAAATTCTTCTTGAGGCTCTTTTTCACATGGTTTAAAAGTTTTGATTTGAGTCACTACCAGTAAGGATAAGGTCATCAACATAAAGAAAAAGGATTATGATATTACTTCCTACTTTATTGGTATAGACATTAGGATCATAATGGAATCTAGAAAATTCAGTGTCAATAAGAATGTTGTCAATTTTGGCATACCAAGCTCGGGGAGCTTGCTTAAGAATATAAAGATCTTTCTTAAGGTGAGAAAAAATGATAGAGTCATTATGGACATATCCAAGAGGTTTTTCCATGTATATTTCTTCTTGAAAATCCCCATGCAAGAAGGAAGATTTAACATCCATATGATGGACCTCCCATTTATGTGAGGTAGCAAGGAAAATAAAAATGCGGATGGAATTCATTTTTGCTAAACGGGAAAAGGTTTCATTATAGTCAATTCCTTCAACTTAAAAAAATACTTTGGAAACTAACAAAGCCTTGTTCCTTTCAACACTTCCATTTGATGCATACTTAGTTTTGTAGACCCATTTACATATGACACGTTTTCTTCCTTTTGGAAGTGGTACAATATCCCAAGTATCATTTTCCATTAAAGAATGATACTCTTAATTCATTGTTGCATCCCAATATGGATGACCTAAAGCTTCTGCAAATGTCTCTAGATCATGATCCTCCGAAACTTGACAAAAAAGAGAAGAGACTCATTGGAACTATGAACGTGTCTGACAATGATATGAAGGATCACCCACAAGATCTCCAACTGCTTCTTGTGTTGAATGGACCCATCTAGGAAGCAATGTTGTTGGTGCTGGTTCAGGTTCAATTGAATCATCTGGAGGAAGGTGAGCATGCAGAGGTGTATTTTCATCCTCATTGTCATCATCTGAAGAAGAAAACAGAATATGAATAGAAGAAGGCACAAATGTCGAAGATGAATCACAGGCCAAAGAAGGAACAATCACCAAACTAGGCTCATAGGCTAAGAGATTTTCATCAAATTTAACATCTCTTATAATATTAATTTCATAACAATGTGGTTGAAGAAGTATAACATTTCACATCTTCAGAATAACCAAGAAATTTACTCTTCTCACTTTTAGGATGAAATGCTTTCCTTTTCTCATCAAGAATGTGAGCCCATGCTATACTACCAAATACATGGAAGTGAATTACATCTAGTTTAATCTTTTTCCATGCTTCTTTTGGTGTTATATTTTTAAGAGCCTTTGTGGGAGTGTGATTTACTATGTAATTTTCATAGTTGATGGATTCTTCCAAATACCTTAGACTTAATCTCTTAGATTGGATCATACAATTAGTCAATTCTTTTAATGTGTGGTTCTTTCTCTTAGCAACACCATTTTGTTTTGGTGTATATGAAACAATTTGTTTCATTTGGATGACCTTTGTAGTGTAGTAATTTGTAAAATCATTGTTCACATATTCACTTCAATTATCTATTCTTAACATTTGAATTTGATGTCTAGATTGCTTTTCTACAATGTCCTTGTAGGCCATAAACTTGTCAAAAACTTCGCTCTTAATTTTTAAGAAGTAAACCCAAATACGTATGGAAAATTCATCAATGAAAGTTAAGAAAAAATTGCACATAGAAAAGGAAGGAGAAGAAAGTGGAACACATAAGTCACTATGAACAAGCTGCAAAGGGCCCTAGGCATGCCAAAATGCACGTTTGTCAAAATTGTCCTAATGATTTTTGTCAAGAACGCAATCAGCATAAACATCATCTTTGCATGAAACAAGAGGAAAACTATTCACCATCTATTGACTACATAGTTGATGCAATGAGCGATAGTTTAGATGACCAAACTTCTCATGCCAAACTTTTCTCAATTCATCGCTATGAGAAACAAAATCTGATGGAAAAAATGATGACCCAAAGTTGTCAAACTTGTACAAACTGGTAATATCATCATCAGTTCCAGTTGCAAGAACATGTTGAGGATATTTTAGATCCTTGATTACAACTTGGTGAGGTGAAAACTCTACGGTTTTACCTTCACCTGAATGAGTGATTTGATACACTGATAGAAGGTTACAAAAAAGACTTGGAACACATAATACATCATTGAAATGACCATTATATACATGAACTGTTACATATACTACAACACTAAAAGATCTATCATCATCGCCAAATATTTTCTTGGTGTTACATTCATTTAGAGTAGAAAATATGGATTTCTTCTCATCCATATGATAAGATGCTCCATATTCAATAAGCCACTCATAAAAATAAGAAGTAGAAGTTGCATTGAAGGAGAAACCAGAAGCAGAAAGTGCATTTCCATGAGAAGAAGAAGAAGTAGTAGAATCAATATTGATGTTGTGAATCTTCATCGCTCTTCTAAAGTTTCCATCATCTTGAAACATTTGGACTCATCATGGCCATCTTTCCCACACAAGTTGCAATGTCTGTTGTTCTTCTTATTTTTAGATTTTGCTCATTTTCCACCATTAGGAGATGAAGCTACCTAAGTGGGTTTGGGACCCTTATTTTGCTTGTTTTTTTGGTGAGGCTATTGCTTCTTTGGATTCTAAGGTTTATATTTCTACTAGCATACTAAGGCTTTATTGGAGGTACCTGTAGTGCTGATCACTTCAAGTTGTAAGATATTATATTTCTCTCTAATAAAAGCATCACAAAAGGAATCAAGAGTGGATTTTTGATCATCTTTCCCTCGAGCCTCTCTCATGGGATAAAAGGTAGAAAAAAACATAGAATATGGACTACCTATCTTAGAAATAATAATATAGATGCAACACTCTTCCTCTAGCTTTATGTTACACTCTTCACATAAAATTCCAAGTGTTTTAAACTTAGATAGTTAGTCTTCAATGCAAGAAAAATCATTTTGACTTAATGTCAATATCTATTTTTCTAATCTATGTGCTCGAGTAATATTTTGTTTACCAAACACAGATTCAAGTTTTCCCAAGTTTCATCGGGGACATCAATTTCTTAAAGGTGGAATAGTAAATAAGGAGAGATGGGCATTCTGATCAATCCACGTGCTTCGTCATTCCTATTAGCGGATTTGAATTTATTTTCATCATCAATGTTTTTTTTTTTCATTTCCCAAGGTAATTTGGTACATGCCTTTACTTCTTCATAAATCCTCCATATGGGATTTCCTTTGGATGTAGTTGGTGCTGGTAAGAAAAAGATCAACATAAGAAGACATATTAAATATGCAAATAACATGGATTTAAAATATGAAATTGATGATGTGGATAGAAATATATCGAAACATTAGGTGATTTAAAAAAAAAAGACACTGAAAACGAACTTTGGATGTGAAATTTATGCCCTCACTTTTACAAATAATCTTCTTTATGAAGTGACCCACTTTTATAAAAGGAAGTGATGATCACTTTTAAAATGAAGTTACTTTATAAAAGAAAGTTGCATGCAAAATAAATAACATTAAAATAAAATATTAAAGCTACTTATAGTAATTCACTTTTATACTTGAAGTCAAATGCGCTTTACAATGGATGCATGAACTTTTTCAATAAAAGGAATAAAAAAAAGACTTGAACTCAAGACTTCTTACTTAAGGAGGACACTTTTAACCAAATGAGATAGAAAAACATATTCTATTGTTTAGAAGGAGGATTGGGTTTGTTTTTGTTGTTGTTAAAGACGACCTTAGAGAGTGTGCTCATAAGAAAATATTTTCTCAAAAGAAAAAAATTTCGCTTCTCAATGACAACAAGGGTTAGATCTCGGTTAGATTTCCGAAAAATGCACACTTTCCGATATTTTTATTCTCTTTCGAGATCACACAGGGTGTGGGGAAAAGAGAATATGAAAATCTAAACGAAAAATAGAAAACCGAAATAAAACCAAAATAATACTTTGGAATTTTTTTAAAAAGGTGTATTTGAGCTTTATACTTTATGATCTCACTGAAATGGTCGTATGTTGGGAAAAAAAAAACATTCCCGACTGAAAAAAACTCTCAAGACAAAATGGAATAGTCTTATAAACCCACAAATGTATTTAAATAGCAGAAACCAGAGATGAAACAACAAAACTTCACGATCTCGATCTACAACGAGAGTGGGTATTTAAGCAAGCTCTGATACCATGTTCGATAATACATGTATTTCAATAGAGGATGAACACCTTTAGTAACCACTCACACAACCAAATCAAATATCAACACACTGATATTTTGATGTGGCAAAACCCCTACGAGGAAACATCCATGACCCTAGCCAACGAGGCCACTTCGAGAAATTTATTCATGCGAAAGAAAGATATTACAAAGATATTTTACAAGAGAGTTTCTCACAATAGATCATTGGTACATGACCCTCCATGCTCTTTAAATATATATCATGGACCAATCAAGTGCTAAGCCACAAATCAATGTAGTCGTTAAGATCGAGGGAATATGAACCCTCATATCACTCTATGTTGGGAACATATCGTGATCGTCGGATTCCCTAACTACAAATGCATACTAATGTATACTAAAGAAACATACTAAGAAAAACACTTTTACCTAACGACACATTAGACCAAGTAGATCTTAACTAACTCCCAACTGTCTAAATATTCTAACACAGTCATGATATATTCCCGACATATAGTGATTTGATGTTTCATATTCTTTTCAATCTTAACAGATACAGTCATTTATGGATTAACACCTGATTGGTCCACAATCTCTATTGGAAGAGAATGAAGGTTCATTTGTTGATGATTGATTGTGAGAAACTCTCTTGTAAATTACTCTGTAATATTTTTCTTTTGCATTAATAAATTGCACCAAGTGGCCACATTGGCTAGGGATGTGGATATTTCCTAATATGGGTTTTACCATGTTAAAAAATTGGTGTGTTTATCTTTGAAATGTTTGTGTGAGTGGTTACTGAAGGTGTTCTTCGTCTGTTGGAATACCTACGTCGTTGAACAAAAATGATATTCTAGGAAGAAGGTAGAGTAAAATTTTCCCCACCTTATTTAGTAAAATATTTTGAGGAACAAAATCCTACCTAAATGGGGAGGTATGATCCATAATAGATCATGATATAACTTTTCATCTATCTTGGTACCTTTTAGGTGGAAAAATTGGAGGAATTGGCCTGCAAGGCCCATTTTAGTGGCATGTCCGAATTTGGACATTTAGGGTATGAAACCTTCCAAATCCATTTTGAGGCATCAAATGGAATTATTTGTGTTCAGATACCCAGATCAGAGAGGAGTGGTATCTCAGCCTTGCGAGGTGAATTGGGAGCTAGCCAAAATCTCTGGATAGTGTGTGTGGTCCCTTTGTAGCTTAGGGGGCTAAGGGGTAAGAAGAGTACCCCTAGCATTGGCTGCGAGGTACCGGTGAAGTCTCGACGGTCGGCAAGTGAGAGTTGCACGGAGCGCACGGACATCACTCGGAGCGGGTGAACAGGAAACGGTATGCTTTCTTCATTGAATGGTAGAATGTTGTAGGTTTATGATTGGATCTTCATGTTGATTCTATAAGTAGATTGGATGTTTAGATTGATAGCTGCAATTTTCTTAGCCTAGCTCCTTGGTTGTCGTCTCCTATGGCATTATTTTCTCGCATGTCGTGACCACCCTATGGTGTTTATTATGACCATGAGGTTGTTTAGTTTTCATCCTTATCTCCTTAGTTCTCGCCTGAGTAGTCGACTAGGAGCCTGATCTATGGTCGTCGCCTTAGCATTAAAAGACCTATGGATGTTAACACTATGCCTTTCTGTGTGAGGATGATGAGTGAAGGATGAACCTGTCAACCATCTACTCTGTGGATGTCCTTGCCTAATTGTTTGACTTGTGTCCTTCAGTACAGCCTTGGAATTTGGATTATCTTGCTTCCTTGTTGTTTATTTTGGAGCCTCGACTGATAGAACCCCTGTGATCCTTTCGATGAGTTATCCTTAGGGTCCTGACATTCTCTTACTGTTATCAACATTTTTATATTGGTATTCTGACTTGAAAAATATTTAACTTCAATTTGTGTTGGGTTCTCGTTGGATTGACTGTTTTTTATTACTTCGGCGATTATAATCGTGTAACGGATGTAAAAATTATTAACTCTGTTGTTGTAGTTCAGTAATGGATGAAAAAAGAAATTTTTTTATGACTTCAACGATTTCGATATGTGATTGCTATAAAATATTGACCCTGAGTTTTGTTTAATGATGGAGAATCTAGCCTTGCATTCCTCTTCCAGATCTCTACATTTTTTTTTCCTTGGCAAATCGTCCTTGATTTCACTGTGTTTGGGAAAAGGCCTCCTCGGGTTCTCTGCGTTCAGTTAATGCATAATACTTTGGTCCTTTGTGGGCTCCATACACTTTCTTTGCACCCCATGTGGGCATTCTTGATACCTAGGCTCAGGCTATGTTGTTATTCACTGAGGAAGTTGTGTGCATAATCAACTCCAACCTTTTTTGTTCAGTTAACTAGGCGTGGTCCTTTAGATTCCCTGCCATCTTAGTGATCTTTGAATACTTGTTGTGGTGGATTTCCCAAATCTTTTCCTTTACGTCGATTCTCATCAACGTATTTAACATTGACAACTTCCCTTGTTGCCTCCTCTTGCTGAGTTGGTTGCGTGCCCTTTGTGCGTCCTCACCCTCCCTAACTTTCTTTACTATCGAAACTCCCTTGGTACTATGATCTCCTTATTCTTGAATTGCAAATCCCTTCTCGGTGGAAGTGTAATTATCTGAAGTGTCACTTCGATTGATGATTCATTGCGGTCTATTTCTAATCCCTTTGTGATTCCAGATTTAGATCGATACTGTCAAAAATAAATGAGAATTAACGCCTTTGCTACCCTACGAGTAAGACATGTCAAAAGTAAATGAGCACAGGGGCTTGTTTTCTATTAAGATCCCTTCTTTCTGGTTGGATGAAACTCTGAATTTTTAATTCCTTTATATTTTAGTTCAATCGCTTTCCAGTTAAATTTTTATATTCAGTCTCCTTTACATTTCAAGTTTTATTCCAGTTTAATTTATCCTAAAGACGTGCCTTTTCCATTTGTGTAATTGAGATTAAAAGAAATAAATGGAATTATGATGTTACAAGAAACTTCTACCTCAGAATAAAATTTAGTTAATTGTTTTCCACTTTAAAATCTAATTCCGTCGCAATTATAAAAATTGAATTACAAACTCAAGCGCAATTATAACTTAGAAAACAATTCAATGGAAATGTTATTTGGTTTAATTTATTTATGTTAAGATCGTAAAATTTTGAATTTTAACTTCAGTGGTATTTAGAATTGAGAATATAATTTAGTTAAAATTTTATTACAGATTAGAATTCATTTCAGTTTAGCACCCTTTTAATTATATTGGTAAAGGATTGTATGTCTCAACTTGTTTGTTATTAAGTTTTTTCTTTTAAATTATATTGATAAATGGATTGACTTTAAATTATATTTGTAAAGGGGTTGATTATTTGATTATAATTGTAAAGGGATTGGTTATTAAGTTGTTTCTTTTATCCAGTTGAACATGAGAGTAATGATTGGATAATGAGCCTGGTGAAATTCTCTAAGTTAGTGGAACAA
>ML808876.1:133777-147614 GCA_009831015.1 Picea engelmannii
TTTAAATTATATTTGTAAAGGGGTTGATTATTTGATTATAATTGTAAAGGGATTGGTTATTAAGTTGTTTCTTTTATCCAGTTGAACATGAGAGTAATGATTGGATAATGAGCCTGGTGAAATTCTCTAAGTTAGTGGAACAACTCAACAATTCATTTTTGAGACTTTAAATTACTTCTTACCTCCTCTTAGAGTATTTGATTGAACACTAGATCTATTAGAACTTACATATATATTATTCTATACAACATATAATATATAATGGGAGCTTTAAGGAAATAAATGTACAAAGGATTTCATGTTTATTGATGATTCTCTTAGTGATCTAAGAAAATAAATGCACAAAGGATTTCATGTTTATTAATGATTCTCTTAGTGATCTACTGTATTGAGTGATAGGTATTTTTATAATAATGACTTAAACAAGTATTTGATCTAATGATTTCACATTTATTGAATTATTTTAATCATTCAAGAGAGTTTATAATGTGACTTGAGCATAAATACTAAATAAGAATTGGGTACGTTACGCAACCCAAGGAAAAATAAATAGATGTTTGCTTGTTGAAGAAGCTTATTTTTACCTCATGTGAGTTCTTTATAGTTATTCAAGTTAGGGTGAAGCATTTATTAATTAGTTGACCGTGTGCCCTAAAATAATGTGGAATTGTGATTTATTGAGGAATTCTAACCTTTTACGCATTTATAACAAAGTTGATTACTCTCGTGCCTTTAGAAGAATGTTGATATGTGAATGATTCAGTTAATAAAATCGATTGCGCGCACTGACTTATAAAGTAATGTATGATGCTAGATAGTGGGATTGTCGTGTGTATGGGAATTAATGTCATGATGATAGTCTTAGATAATAACCTTCTTGTGGAATGGAATTTCAATGTACTGCATGATGGTTCTAGTTGTTTACTTCCTGCGTATTGAAACATTTGTAATTAATGATTGTTGATATTATATTTCTTGCTAGCCATGGAAGTTTATGTTACTTGTGTTGTCCTTCATTAGGATGTCGTCAAGTTGAGTTGTTGTGATTTTATTATTGTCAGTACTTTCTTAATGCATTTTTTTTTTTTTACCTAATGTTGTCGCTTGTTGTCATAACGGCGGGGTCGTTACATATGGTATCAAATCCAGGTTCAACCTACGACTTGGGATTACTACGACTTCCATTGGTATGTTTTGATTATACTAATGTTAATCGATTGGATTTGTATTCATGCAGGTAATCATGGTTAGAGGAAGCCACAGAGGCAAATGATGGGGTGTTATGGGATGAGGCGTGACGCCTCCAGTAGCATCCACGTCTATGGGGTCTAACCCCTAGGGAGACAAGAAGGTTATCGAACAGGAGCAAATAGAAGTTGGTGATGTAGTCAGAATGATGAGATTTTTTCTGTGCATGTCTGAGGCACTGATCAACCATTTGGACAGAGATGAGGCCAGGGCACTGGCACCCACTGAGGTCCCTCCACGCGCTTCGGTTGGTACTAGTAACATTCACTGGGAACTCGAGAAGGCCAAATTTATCGAGTTCTTTGGTGCCCTAGAAGGTGCAGCCGTTGAGGCATGGTTGGAGAATATGGCGATGTGCTTCGTACTTCATAATTATACCTCCAACATGAAGGTCCGCATGGCGGTCTTCCAACTGAATGGGAGCACTCTTCTATGGTGGAAGACACTCCTACCACAGTTGAACATGGCCATCGAGGACGTGTCATGGGAACTGTTCGAGGAATGGTTCCGAGAGAGGTACCTTTCAGAGGAATTCATTGAGGGTCAGCTCAATGAGTTCAACGCCTTATGATAGGGAGGTCATACGGTGCCCGAGTATGAGGCCCACTTTATGGAGCTGCTTCAGTATGCTTTGCACCTTAACACTGAGAAACTTAAGGTCAACAGGTTTGTGTTTGGCCTTAACGGCAGCCTACGTGCAAAGGTTAGGATTTTGATGCCTCAAACCTTGCATGATGTCATCTAGATGTCCCTCATAGAAGAGGAGGAGATTATTAGCGGGGGTCAGACCAGGAATCCAATGAGACCAGTGGGGCAGGTTTCATATGGAGCACCGCAACATCATACACCAGCCAGACATATGCTAGGATATCGTGGCTTCCAAAGGGGATCCACTTTCACTACACCCTGGCGACCAACGCCTCAGCAGCGGACACCTTATCGGGGACCATAGCATCAGTAGTAGCTTTGATCGCAACAACAATAGTTTAGGCTTGTCTAGCAGAACAGACCAGGATTCCAGGCCGGTGGATCGTCATCTTCTACTTCGGGTACCATGACTACTGGGCCGAAGAAGGGGTGTTGGACATGTGGGGAGCCACACTACCAACATGACTACCTTGTGGAGAGGACCAGAGCATCTGGATCAGCCGGACCCACTACCATGGGAGATATGGGCAAGGCCCATCGGATTCATGCGGTGGTAAATAACCACCAGGAAGAGCATCAGTCGACTTTTCTTGAGACGATAGGTAGCGTCGCTAACCAGACCCTTAGTATTTTGATAGATCCTGGTGCTACCGAGAGTTTCATTTCTGGTGCAGCACTAAAAAGGATTAAGGTAAAGGCAGTCGAACAGGGTGAGTTTAGATTCATGGAGATGTTTTCAGGAGCCAAACAGAAGGTTGGAGGAAAGGTTATAGGTTGTCTCCTTAACCTGGGAGAGTTTGTCACAAGGGCCAACCTGTACATCACGATCTTAGGATCTTATGACGTCGTAATTGGTATGGATTGGTTGGAATCGCATGAGGCGATACTCAACTATAAGACAAAATGGTTGAGCTTGGTCGATGACGAGGGACAGAGCTATGTGATTGTAGGAAGGAACCAGGGAGTTTCCCTGAGGTTTGTCTTTTCCTTAAGCTACGGAAGAGTATGCACAAGGGGTAAAACCTTTATGTGATCCTTGCGTTAAACAATAAGGGAGTAGCAGAAGGTCTAGAACACCTTCCAGTGGTGAAAGAGTTTGCATATGTATTTCTAGAGGAGTTACTTGGGATTCCACCGGAGAGGGAGTTGGAGTTTACCATAGACCTAAAAACGGGGACTGAACCGATAGAAAGAATGCCTTATCGGATGTCGACCCCAGAGTTACAAGAGTTGAAAATGTAACTGAAGGAGTTGCTAGACCTGGGACTGAAACGTCCTAGTTTGTCACCATAGGGTGCACCTGTTATTTTCATATGAAATAATGACGAATCGTTGAGGCTTTGCATTGAATACCGTCAACTGAATAAGGCCACAATCAAGAATCAGTATCCATTACCGAGAATTGATGATCCGTTTGATCAAATGAAGGGTGCGACGGTGTTCTCCAAGATCGATTTGTGATCAGGGTATCACCAATTATGGATTAATGAGGATGACATCCCTGAGACCACCTTTAAGATGAGGTTTGGACATTATGAGTTTACTATTTTACCGTTTGGACTGACAAATGCCCCAGGGGTATTTATGAGTTTGATGAATGGGGTGTTCCACGTGTACTTGGACAAGTTCATCCAAGTATTCATTGATGATATTTTGATATACTCTCGGATGATGGAGGAGCATGAAGAGCACTTGTGCTTGGTACTACAGTGTTTATGAGAGCACCAATTGTTTGGGAAGTTGTCCAAATGTTCATTTTATCAATCGAAGATTCACTACTTAAGGCATGTCAACTTCGGTGAAGGCATCGCTGTGGATCCAACAAAGGTCGAGGCTATTATGGAATGACCTGTTCCAACGAATGTCCCAGAAGTGCATAGCTTCATGGGTTTAGCGGGATACTATTAATGGTTCGTCGAGGGATTTTCGAAGATAGAAAATCCGATCACGGAGTTGCAGAAGAAGAAAAAGAAGTTTGTATGGACCGAGAAATGCGCGGAAGCATTTCGAAGGCTCAAGGAATTGTTGACAACAACACCAATACTAAAGGTCCTTGACATGGACATGGACTTCTTGGTATACACTGACACATCCAAGGAGGGCTTAGGCGGGGTCTTGATGTAAGATGGATGAGTGATTGCTTACATTTTGAGGAAACTAAGATGGCATGAGGAGAACTATGCGACGCATGATTTGGAGTTATTAGCCATCGTATATGCCTTGAAGGTTTGGAGACATTACCTTGTTGGATGAAAATTTGAACTAAGGACTGACCATCGTGGACTACAACACATATTTATGCAAAGTGACATGAACGCACGACAATGAGGTTGGTCGGAATTTCTTAGCAAGTATGACTTCAAGATTACTTACATAAAAGGCACAATGAACCATGTGGCAGATGCATTGAGTCAGAGATCATGCATATTTTCGGTGCTGCCTCTTCAGAAAAATCTACGTGAAAAGATTCTAACTTTACAGCGTGAGGATGATTGGTACAAGGAGGTCAAGGGTTTTATCGGACAAAACATAATGATGGTACCATGATTTGAGGGATTTTCATTTGATAGGAATGGTTTATTGAGGTTTAAAAGTTGTATCTACATACCGCCGAACGACGAGTTGAGGATGTTGATCCTTAGTGAGGCTCATAGAGCAGTTTACATGGCTCACTTGGGAGTCATGAAGATGAGGGCAAACCTTAAACCCTTATTCTTCTGGAAGGGAATGAAGGCAAGCATAGTCAACTATGTGGCCAGATGTCTACAATGTCAAAATGTAAAGGCTGAACACAAACACCCAACAGGATTACTACAACCACACGCTATTCCAGAATCGAAATGGGAGGTTATTTCAATGGATTTTATTGTTGGATTTCCACTAACGGTGAAGAGACATGACTCGATTTTCGTAGTAGTAGACACTATGATGAAGAGTGCCCACTTTATTACTGTGCATACAACATATTAGGAACCTGACATAGCTAGAGTTTTCATCAGTGAGATTGTGAGGCTCCATGGCATGCCTAAAAGGATTATATTTGATCGAGGATCGGTGTTTACGGGATGATTTTGGACGAGTTTCCAAGAGGCCTTGGGAACCCAACTTAAATTTAGTACTGCGTATCACCCGGAGACTGACTAATAGACTGAACGGACAAACCAAAACTTGGAGGACATGTTGCACATGTAAGCGATGGACCAACAAAGGCGTTGGGAAGAATTCTTGCCACTAGTGGAGTTCACTTACAACAACAGTTACCAGAGCACCATTAAGATGGTGCCTTTTGAGTTTCTTTATGGGCGACCATGTCAGACACCTTTGAGTTTGGATCGGCTTAAGGATAGGGTCCTCATGGGACCAAAATTGATCCAAGAAATGGAGGATCAAATGCAAACAATAATGCAAAGGATTAAAGAAGCGCAGCATTGACAGAAGAGTTATGCCGATGCACACCATGTCGACCGTAGTTACGAGGTCCACGATCAAGTCTTCTTGCGGGTCAAACTGAATAAGAGTTCGATCAAGTTTGGGAAGGGAGCTAAACTCTCTCCTAGGTTCGTGGGACCTTTCGAGATTGTGGAGAGAAAGGGGCTCGTGGCCTATCGACTAGCCTTGCCTGATTCCTTGAGGCATATGCACGATGTTTTTCATGTATTTGTTTTGAGACATTACATTAGTGATCCTACACATGTTATTGATATGAGTTCCTTGCAAGTATCAGACAAGGGGGCGCTCACGGCTGAGCCAGTCTGCATCTTCGATCATCGCATTCGACAGCTATGACGTCGAATGGTAGATCAAGTCAAGGTCCAGTGGGACAATTATAGTCTGCACTTGGTGACCTGGGAGGACGCATATGATATGCACCAACAATTTCCATTTTTGTTTGATAGATAGACATATGATAATGTGATACAATTTATTTTGGCATTCATACTGTGAAACTTCGGGATGAAGTTTAGACCAAGAGGGGGTCTATGTAACATCCCACTTTAGCGCACTGAGAGAAATTATTCTTTGAGGACACTTTCTCGCAAGTGATTCGGATTAATATGCTATTAAAACTTTTGATTTTGATTATGACGCGTTATGGGTTGATGACATGTTGTTTTACTGCTTTGACATTGACAGGTGCTATTGACTCGGTTTTACTGAGTGGGTAGGATTACGGACCTAGAGGATGCCAAGGCATCGATGGAACCCCTTGGACTCTGGATCGAGTCGGTGAGTGATACCATTGGGGTTTGATTGTTTTACTGTGATATTAGTGCATCTGATTAGATGATATGATATGGAAACATTCTGACATGATTTTTTGATGATGCAGGCTGACGATAGCTTGTCGGTTAGACTCACATATGGAGTAAAGGGGTCACACATGACTACTAGAGATGTTGAGGGAGAGGTGTGGACAGCAACCCTGCCACAGCCTACTAGCATTTCCGTCGTGGATCAAACTGTAGGTTAACGATTACCTAGTTCGAGAGGACCCACGATGTCATGAGGGCATACTACGACAGTCGCTCACGATGATTCTAAGGGGTGTGCAATAAGGTGGGGGTCTTATTCCTCAGAATCCCTTAGTCTCCCACAAGTTCACCTGGCGGAGTGTTGACTCCAAGGGTTATTAATGTCTACCAAATCAATCAAGAGGCAAGTGGCACCCTTGGAGCACATAGTTCTTCCTGAAGGGCACGTCACGCAAAGGAACAGATGAGGCGAGTGGCACCATTGGAGCACCTAGTGCGTCCTGAAGGGCATGTCACATTGTTGATGATAGATGGATGAACCTAGATGGCCTTGAGACAAATAAGATGTTAAGTAAATTTTAAAAATAATTTCCCTTATTAAATGTCGCCCAGTACAAAATTTAAGGCCTAAGTCTGAATTACGCTAGTGGTAAAATTTTGTCTTCTAAAAAAAAAAAAAATAGTAGTAAAAATAATAAAAATAAAAATAACTTAAATAATAATTTTGACCTTTGTTAAATCTTGTAACATGAAGGGAGTAAGAAATTAAGTTATTCATAAAAATAAAATCTGTGGTAATAAATGTAAAAAGGGGAATTAATTATTTTATCTTTTGTTAATTTAAAAATAAAAATAAAAATACTAATTAATTGACAAAAGGGAAAAGGGGTTAAATTCCACACCTACCTTTTTGAGTTATAATTAATAAAGGAGAAAGAGGGAAAAATATAAAAAAATTAGGAAACTAGGGAAAAGAGGTAACATAAAAAGGGAAAAAGGGGAACTTAAGGGAAAAAGTGGAAAGTCAACTTAGTAAAGAATCTACCATTTAAGAGCCTTATAATTTTAAACTGAATTAGCAACTTCATGGTAGGGAAAGCCTTTAAAACCTGTAAGGGAATTTGGGGACACCTAGGAGTGATTCTAGGATTAACTCTAGGTGGGTGAGGGAAATAAGATAATTAATTAATTAAATTAATTAATTAATGGAGGAATGTAGGGGATGGGTGACACTTGTACGGAGAATAATTTTTAGGAATTTATTTTTAAAACTTTAATTTAATGAGAATTTAGGAAAGAAAGGAAGTTTGAAACTCTATATAATAAAGGAGGAATAACGATGAAGGATCATCTTCTGTTTACGTAACGTTACACTGCATAAATATTGACTTGACTGAATTACTTGTGGGAGTTGGGATACCCAGCTCATAGAGGAGTGGTAGCTCATCCTTGCGAGGCGAGCTGGGAGCTAGACGAAATCTTTGGATAGTGTGTGTGTCCCCTTTGCGGCTCGGGGGGCTAAGGGGGGAGAAGAGTACCCCTAGCATTGGCTGGAAGGTACCGATGAAGTCTCGATGGTCGGCGAGAAGGAGTTGCATGGAGTGTGCAGACCTCACTTGGAGCTGGCGAACAGGAAACGGTACGCTTTCTTCGTTGAATGGTAGAATGTTGTAGGTTTATGATTGGATCTGCATGTTGATTATGTAAGTAGATTGGATGTTTAGATTGATAGATGAAATTTTCTTAGCCTAGCTCCTTGGTTGTCGTCTCCTATGGCCTTATTTTCCCGCATGTTGTGACTGCCCTGTGGTGTTGATTGTGACCTTCAGGTTGTTTAGTTTTCGTCCTTAGCTCCTTAGTCCTCACCTGAGTAGTTAGCCAGGAGCCTAATCTACATTCGTCGCCTCAGCGTTAAAAAACCTATGGATCTCAACACCATGCTTTTCTATGTGAGGATGATGAGTGAAGGATGAACCTATCAATTGTCTACTCTGTGGATGTCCTTGCCTAATTGTTTGACTTCTGTCCTTCAGTACAACCTTGGCATTTGGATTATCTTGCTTCCTTATTGTTTATTTTGGCGCCTCGACTGATAGAACCCCTGTGATCCTTTCGATGAGTTATCCTTAGGGACCGGACATTCTCTTACTGTTATCAACATTTTTATATTCATATTCTGAGATGAAAAATATTTAACTTCAATCTGTGTTTGGTTCTCGTTGGATTGACTCATTTTTATTACTTCGACGATTATAATCGTGTAACGGATGTAAAAATTATTAACTCTGTTGTTGTAATTAGGTAATGGATGAAAAAAAAAAATGTTTATGACTTTGGTGATTGCGATATGTGATCCCTGTAAAAATATTGACCTTGAGATTTGTTTAATGATGGAGAATCTAGCCTTGCGTTCCTCTTCCAGATCTCTGCATTATTTTTTCCTTGGCAAATCGTCCCTGATTTCACTATGTCTGGGAAAACACCTCCTTGGGTTCTCTGCGTTCAGTTAATGAATGATACTTTGGTCCTTTTTGGGCTCCCTTCACTTTCTTTGCACCCCATGTGGGCATTGTTGATGCCTAGGCTCAGGCTGTGTTGTTATTCAGTGAGGAAGTTGTGTGCATAATCAACTCCGACTTTTTTTGTTCAGTTAACTAGGTGTGGTCCCTCAGATTCCCTGCCATCTTAGTGATCTCTAAATACTTGTTGTGGTGGATTTCCCAAATCTTTTCCTTTACGTCGATTCTCATCAATGTACTTAACATTGACAACTCGCCTTGGTGCCTCCTCTTGCCGAGTTGGTTGTGCGCCCTTTGTGCGTCCTCACACTCTCCGACTTTGTTTACTATCGAAACTCCCTTTGTACTACGATCCTCCTTCTTCGTGAATTGAAGGTCCTTTCTGGGTGGAAGTGTAATTCTCTGAAGTGTCACTTTGATTGATGATTCATTGCGGTTGATTTCTAATCCCTTTGTGATTCCATATTTAGATCGATACTGTCAGAAATAAATGAGCGTTAATGCCTTTGCTACCCTGCGAGAAAGACATGTCAGAAGTAAATGAGCGTAGGGGATCGCTTTCTATTAAGATCCCTTCTTTCTGGTTGGATGAACCTCTGAATTTTTAATTCCTTTATATTTCAGTTCAATCGTTGTCCAGTTAAATTTTTGAATTCAGTCTCCTTTACATTTCAAGTTTTATTCCAGTTTAATTTATCCTTAAGGCGTGCCTTTTCCAGCTGTGTAATTGGGCTTAAAAGAAATAAATGGAATTATGATGTTACAAGAAACTTCTACCTCAGAATAAAGTTTAGTTAATTGTTTTCCAGTTTAAAATCTAATTCCATCGCAATTATAAAAATTGAATTACAAACTCAGGTGCAATTATAACTTAGAAAACAATTCAATGGAAATGTTATTTGGTTTAATTTATTTATGTTACGATCCTAAAATTTTGAATTTTAACTTCARTGGTATTTAKAWTTGAGARTATAATTTAGTTAAAATTMTATTABAGTTWAGAATTCATTTCASTTTAACACMTTTTTAATTATATTGGTAAAGGGATTGTAAAGGGATTGTATGTCTCAACTTGTTTGTTATTAAGTTGTTTCTTTTAAAKCATATTGATAAAGGGATTGATTTTAAAKTATATTTGTAAAGGGGTTGATTATTTGMTTATAATTGTAAAGGGATTGGTTATTAAGTTGTTTCTTTTATCCGGTTGAACATGAGAGTAATGATTGGATAATGAGGCTAGKAGAAATTCTCTAAGTTAGTGGAACAAACCAACAATTCATTTTTGAGAATTTAAATTACTTCTTACCTCCTCTTAGAGTATTTGATTGAACACTAGATCTATTAGAACTTACATATATATTATTCTATACAACATATAATATATAATGGGAGATTTAAGGAAATAAATGCACAAAGGATTTCATGTTTATTAATGATTCTCTTAGTGATCTAAGAAAATAAATGCACAAAGGATTTCATGTTTATTAATGATTACCTTAGTGATCTATTGTATTAAGTGATAGGTATTTTTATAATAATGACTTAAATAAGTATTTCATTTGATGATTTCACATTTATTGAATTATTTTAATCATTCAAGAGAGTTTATAATGTGACTTGCGCATAAATAATAAATAAGAATTGGGTATGTTATGCAACCCAAGGAAAAAGTAGTAGATGTTTGGTTGTTGAAGAAGCTTATTTTTACCTCATGTGAGTTCTTTATATTTATTCAAGTTATTGTGAAGCAATTATTAATTAGTTGACCTTGCACCCTAAAATAATGTGGAATTATGATTTATTGAGGAATTCTAACCTTTTACGGATTTATAACAAAGTTGATTACTCTCGTGCCTTTAGAAGAATGTTGACATGTGACTGATTCAGTTAATAAAATCGATTTTGCGCACTGACTTATAAAGTAATGTATGATGTTAGATAGTGGGATTCTCGCATGTATGGGAATTAATGTCATGATGATAGTCTTAGATAATAATCTTCTTGCGGAATGGAATTTCAATGTTTTGCGTGATGGTTCTAGTTGTTTACTTTGTGTGCATGGAAAATTTTTTAATTAATGATTGGTGATATTATATTTCTCACTCTCCATGGAAGTTTATGTTGTGTTGTCCTTCATTAGGATGTCGTCAAGTTGAGTTGTTGTGTTTGTATTATTGTCAGTACTTTCCTAATGCAATTTTTTTTTTTACCTAATGTTTTCGCTTGTTGTTGTAACGGCAGGGTCGTTACATTTCAAAACTTTATGATCATAGATCATGTCCATTGACATTTTTCAACATGTTGAGACCTTTCCACCAATGTGAAATCATCTCAATCGAAGCTTATATGAAAATAGTATGCCTCTCACAAGATGACCTACCTTGTTGACCACCATGTTACACAATGGATTCCATTGCAACAACCATTATTCACACATGCGGGCCTAGCCACATGTGGAATTTCAAGAAGATTTTAAAAGTTTCAAAATATAACACTAATTGGGGTCGAGGCACGAAAACAACATAACCCTAAACAACTATTAGACTATGGTAAATATTGGGCCACTAAGTGGAGAGGGGTTTCCATTATTTTAACATTTTACTGGTTCCATAATTGATAAAAGCATCAATGGGCGGGATTTGAATGTATAGTAGAGGAGGAAGAAGATATGTAATATCCATTCATGCCACATTGTCAAAGGTAAATCCATAGTGAGTGCTCCTTTCTTTGTATTCACATTTTCATAATAAAAGAAAAGAGAGCAAAGCATATGCCTCACCTTCTACCTAGGTTTTCTCTCATATTGGGTTTCCCAGGATAATTCCTGTGTTGACTTGTGTGGATGGTGTGCTCATTTTTTTGTTCTTTTGTTTTTGTATTTCAATTATTTTCATAAATTTCAGCAACAAGCTAGTGATAATAAATCCAAGATCTAAGAAAATAAACATTCATATTGAAATATTTTATAATAACACAAGCTCTATTGTCATGAGTTGTTCTAGTGGAATATCCATGGTAGATTACATATCAAGGGGTCTTAGATCCTATGGAATATCCACAATAGTTTACAAATTAAGGGTTCATACTTCTTATATGTACCCAAATCAATTACAATTACCATGTTTTAACTTCTATATTGGATGTTGAAGTCATGATGCTTCTATGTTAGACATGGCACTTTTGATCCAGGCATATGTATGTAGGATTTCTCATCTCATTCTATTGTAATCTTGCGCCTCTTCATCGCAATCATCTTGTATTATATTGAGACTTCATTTTGTCTCATTCGCTTGGTCCATTTATGCCATGGCACACCATTGTATAATTTTTATGAGGTATCTCAACTAATATGGGTTAGCCTACCTCATCCCTATCTAGATCTTGTACACATATCACCTTTTGACTTGTTGACAGGTAGTTCTTCATGGCCCTTTTGTGGGCGGTCCTCCTTCCTTGACAAACCTCTCCCTCCTTTGTCCTCTCCACACTTAGATAAAGAAAATATGATGTATTTCAGTCAAATCATTTTATCCCAACCTCACACATTAGGGGAAAATAAGGTATTACCTAAAAGCTTCTCAATTGCAACATATATGTGGACCATTACACCCTAATTATTATTGTTAGCCTTGATTTGGCCATCTTTAACAACTATTTTGAATACCATATCAAGGGGGTTTAACCAATATTTTCAATGAGTAAATCCTTGAAGTTATCCATTCATCCACATTCATAGTAAGGGCATGCCATTGAAATTCCTCCACCAAGTTCTATGTTACTGATTTTCTTTCATACTTTGTAATATTTATTTCATTAACAATATACATTTAAAAATAGAATAGTAGATATAACTTAAAATTAAGATATCTACCTCTAAAACTCATTAATATTGGTCCTTTCCTTACACTCCATTAATATTTGTGCTTCCCTTAAATGTATTTTATATTTTTATATACCCCTGTACCAAACAAAAAATTTGAAAATGGTAAATGTAGCTTACTCATTAATATTTGTTCTTCCCTTACACTCCATTAATATTTGTGCTTCCCTTAAATGTATTTTATATTTTTTTATGCCCATGTACCAAACATAAATTTGAAAATGGTAAATGTAACTTTAAAGTTAAGGTTTCTAGCTCTAAAACCCATTAATATTTGTGCTTCCTAAGTGTATTTTATACACCCTTTGTAACAAATTGCACCCAATACCGAGGTTCACCTTGTTTCTACATCACAATGAGGAAGGAATAACGTGTAAGATTTTGAATCATTTCGGCCTGAAGGGAGCGCGAGGATCACGATAAATTTGCGCTGAAAAATGCAAGTGCGCCCACGAGAGGAGCATTTATGTACGTCGTAGGCTCCGACTCTCGAAAATTTGATCGATCGTCTGGAAACTGATCGTATTCATCTGGTCCTCCAACGACTGCTCCGATCAGAAGATTAGGGTTGGAGTCGTTGCTGTAGAAATAATAAGATCCTTCTTTGCATGCAACGAAGCCCGGATGATCAACAATAGAAGGCAGAGATGAGGCTCTGTGATGAATCCGTTGAGGAAAGCGGTGGCCATATCCCACCATGTATGACATATTTAGAGGGTTCACTCCTAATATGTAATCAATCTGCAGTTCCATCCACCGTTGGATGCACCCATGTCATATAAATTAATCAAACCTTCAGAAATGCATCTGATTTCTAGTAATAATTTCTCTAAGATTTAGTAGAAACGATTAATGTTGAAGCAGATGAAGCACCTACCTGTCGTTTTGCAAAGGCTCGAAGTCTTGCGGGAGTAGCATCAACGCTTCCACACCTCGCAACTTGAGACACGTCGCTGAGGTACTTGGCATATACTAAAGCCAAAAAAGATATTGACGTCGCGCTCTGCATATTGCTTCCATTAGATTTGTATATCAGCCCACCTGTAAAACAACAAAACATAGATCAATCATTCAGATTCAGTTCCCGCAGCAAGAAAGTAATTCGTTACCCCGTCCTCCGGGAATGCAACTAACCAACAAACTACAACTCGAAGAAAATGTACAAATATGGGTCCATGGCAGTTAATTACCTGCCGTGTACTGAACATGCGCATAAGATGTTTCAGGCAACAGCGAGCAAATGAAACTGTCAGCATCGTCCTTGAATGATTCTAAGAACAATACATTTT
>ML808876.1:153841-168143 GCA_009831015.1 Picea engelmannii
TCTATGAGCATCATGTCCTACACCGACAAAGGGTCAGGATCTATTCATTGCACCGATCCAACTGGTGTGATTCCTTCAAGATTGAAACATAGTTCTTCATCAAGGATACCTTCTGTCTAATGGTCGAGATCATCTTGCCACTTCAAATTGACAATTGTGATTCCATTCACTCAGAACACATTATTTATGTAGGCTAACACTCTGATCTTGGACTTAGTCATTCAAGTAGATATTGTAAGTCTTTTGTAAGGTCTTACCAAGCCTTCAAGGACTCTATAGTCCATTTCCAAATTGGTTGAGACATTTACTCCTAGATTTTATCATTCATATATTAGTTTATCTTCCTGGATTCCTTTAACAGGAAGCAGATTGCAACAACAAACCTACTACACACATAGGTAGCTCATTCACACGTTTACTTTGTTTATTTTAGAAAAATACAAAATTTTCTTATCATTCGGGATAGAGTACAAGGTTGATCCTTATGGATCTCGGTGGCGATCCACCTTTTCCATTGAATCACCATTTTGAGCCTATGATTTTGATAAACCATGACATTCACCCTTTTGATGGGGAATGAAATTTAATGTCATCTTCGTTTGTTAATTATAGACATCATGTGATGGTTTTATGTACATGCCTACAACATAGATTTAATGCATCAGAGCTCATTAAAACTTCACAGTTAAGCATGCCCGGGCTAGAGTTATATTGGGATGGGTGACTACCTGAGAATTCCAAGTATTTTACATGCCTATGGAATTTTATTAACTTAGTCCAATTTATCCCACATGCATCATGGGAATTGTTCTCCTCTCACTCTCTCATATATAATTGAGGTGAAGGAGGCCCTTTAAGAAGGAAATGGAGTGTGATGTAAAGCTTCTTGTGAATGAAGCGTAGCCAACATCTCTTTCTTTTCAGAGATAAGTTACTCCATTTTTCCATTTTGTGTTCTACAATGTTTTTCTATTTTATTTAGTAATAGAAGTTGGGTTTCACTGTATTAATGCATTCTCTTCTATATTTTTCTATATTTTATTGTTATATCTTGATTATATTTTTTTCTTCATGTCGTTCTCAAAATAATCTGAATCAGTGGTATCAGAGAAGTGTGCTCTTTGTCATTTCTCAAAGTAGGCCCCTGACGAGGTCAAGGTATAGAGATTTGGGTCTTGATTTAGTTTTTCTTGAGGAAAACCACTCTCTCTATCCCAAGCGACCTCCCATGGTAGAATAAAAGAGAGATGACAGAGAAAGAGATCCTTTCAAGACGTTGCTCGAGGAAGCCCTCATGCGAAAAAGGAATGAGATGATGGACAAATTCGCACAGATCCTTTGAAGATTACCAATGGTGGCAGTCGAGGCATATTCAACAAGAAACCATTTTGCAAGTGCGACACCCTTCAAGGTACAAGTCAATTTTGATATCCCCTTATTTGAAGGCCAAATATATGCAAATGCTCTAGAAAAATGGTTGAATCTGCTAGAAGGTTATTACTCTATCCAAAAAAATTCCGACAGTGAAAAGATCACCTTTGTGCTCCTTAAATCCCTTCCCCATGTCATAGCTTGGTGGGAAGGTTACTGGGAGAGGTACACCACGGATGAATCTAGACTATTTGGGAGAGAACCCATTTGGGTGGCCTTTGTCAATTCCCTAAAGGAGGATTTCTACCCTGTCAAAAATTATGATGACCAATACATGAGATTGACAACTGTGCATCAGAAAAGAGACTAGAATGTGTTGGAGTACACCAACATATTTCATACCTTGCGCTCAGAATTGGGTATCAAATACTTCGAGTGACAATTAGTTTTGAAGTATCGCAGTGGTCTACATAAGTACATCCAAATAGAGATGGATTTCTTGGACATCTCCTCACTGGGATTTTCTTATCGATATGCAGTCAAAATTGAGCAGAAATTCAAGTAGCAGAGTAAGTGGGAGAAGCATGGACATAGAAAGGAAGGCCAACCTCAAGAGATTGAATCTCAGATGCAGGCAAAGAAGGGTAACAATAATTCTAATAAAGACACCGAAAAGTGGTGTGATTTCTACAACATCCCTTGGCACAACACTAATGAATTTCGCTCAATACATTCATTGGTGGTTGATCTCAAAGACAAAAAGTCGAACCTTGACTTGGACCCTAATTCAGAAAACAATAAAATGAGACAGATCATTGATGTAGAACCCACTTCTATTGTCGCAACTACAATAATCCAACCATAAGAGGATCACAAGGAGGGTGAGAGACTCTTCCATTCACATATGTGGGTGAATGGGACCCCACTGCATTTTATTGTTGATAGAGGAAGCCAAAATAACATCATCTCACTAGAGGTTTTCAAGCAGTTGGATTTTCCAACAACACCACACCCTCATCCATACAACATCGGGTGACTTCTCCAGGGTCAATATCTTTGTGTCAACCAACAATGTTCATTTTCATACGACATCCAACCCTTCAAGGATGAGGTATTATGTCATCCTGCTCTACTAGATGTCTGTGATGTTCTCTTGGGCCAACCATATATGTTGAAGAACCATGATATCTATGAGCCTTGACCCCGTAGTATCATTGTTACTCTAGGGGGTAATCTCTACAGTATACCAGAGATGGTTCCAACTATTGTCACACCTAAACAGTGTCGCAAGGTAGTATATCATACTACAAAATTTAGCTTCTTCACAATTTGTTCAAAAGGTGAACATAAGGATACTGCAACTGCTACATCCTTGGCCCAAGCACCTTCTATCCAATAGAATTAGGTAGACAACAATTAAACAAAGTGCAAAGATTCCTTATACACACAGACATCTCATGTAGCCTGACTAGTTAAAAATTTCCAACCCTTCCAACGATAGGTTTGTGAAAACCTTTAAAAATCTAAGCAACACAACTTCTCCAACAAGGCAAGCAACTCATCAAGATGCAGACTTAGCAAATGATTTTCCCTCTCCCCTAGGAACACAATGCAATGGAGACCATTTCTTCCTAAGGGAGGAGGAATGATTCAAATGGATCTCGGTGGCCATCCACCTTTTCCACTGAATCACCATTTTGAGCCTATGGTTTTGATAAACTATGACATTCACCCTTTTGATAGGGAATGGAATGTAAAGTCATCTTCATTTGTTAATTACAAAGATCATGTAATGGTTTTATGTACATGCTTACAACGTAGCATTAATGCATCGAATCCCATTAAAACTCTCCAGTTAATCATGTTCGAGCTAGAGTAGTACTGGGATGGGTGACCGCCTAGGAAGTCCTAGTATTTTACATGCCTATGGAATCTTATAAACTTAGTCAAATTTATCCCACATGCATCATGTAAATTGTTGTCCTCTCACTCTCTCATATATAATTGAGGTGAAGTGATCCAGGAGGCTCCCAAGGCTTAGAAAATGCTCAAAAATCAAAGTTCTTAGAATGGAATGAAACCAATTCCATTACGACTGGCTTGTCCCATTGATTCTAGAAGTATATTTACTTTCTCAAATAGATGATGTATGCGGGAGTTATCACGCTTTGACCATTTTATCAAACAACTAAAAATTCAAAGGTCATCTGGGCAAAAGTCAATGTTGACGTCAACATGATATCACCAAAGATATTTAATTATACGGACGTGGCAGAAGTAGATGTTGACAAGTGGTGACCTGTGACTGGGCAGATGTGGGTGACAGATCTAATCAGAATTGGACACGTGGTGATTTTTGGTCAAATATGGTGATGCCACGTGGTCCAAGCATGGGCAAGTTTCAAAATTTTTGGGGTCAATGGGTTTTGATCCTACGACCAGCCACCAAGATCAATCCTTGGGAAAGTTCCAAAAAACAATGCACCCCACATGTTTCTTATTATATGAAATGTATTTTAATTTATTTAAATTTTAAATGTTTGTTATGGCATGGAGGAGGGGGTTGGGGCTAAGCCCCAACCCGAGGTCTTATACCATGGATTATAAACAGAGCACAAAGACATGGTTTTTAGGCATGTGGGGGTTTGGATAGGGTATAGCCCTTGGATCTCGGGCAGATCCCACAAGCCCAGAGGCTATACCCTCAAAAGGCGTGTGGGGTCTATTGTTAGGTCGACAGTCCCATGCCATTTGCCAACGACCAGGAGCTAGCATGTTTAAGGGGCCAACACTTGGCCATATGACCTGTTCCAAGGGGCGTGCACCAGTCCAATGGGGCTATACTGTGGGTTTTTTTGTATAGTTTTTGGGGATTTTGACTGATATTATGCCCATAAATTGGTCTTTTTGAGGATTTTGAGGCCATTTGAAGGGGGATTTGATCCCAAAAAGAGGCTAGATATTGAGGGAAGTTGGGATTCCTCATATAATCCTTACAAACTATAAAAACCAGCCTTTTTTAAGCTTGTAGGAGACTTTTTGATGGAGGGTTTTGAAGGAGCAGTTTGTAATTTTTTGCCTTTTTTCATGTACTAAGAGGCATTTTTCTCATGTTGTTGAGAGGTGTTTGATGATGCATGCATGAATCTGAGAAAGGAGGTCTTTCACAACGTATCTGAAGCATGTAACGTAACAACAAAGAGCCTATGTAAGAGAACTTTGAGCATTTTAAAGAGCAATAAAGAGGTCCTCCACTTGGAAGTGGGCTCAAAGACGTAGCCAACGATTGGTGAACTTAGTTATGAAGCTCTTGTCTCTATTTCTCTTTTTTTTTTTGTTATATTCTCTTCATTTGCAGCATGGATATTAATGGTTGATCTCTTTATTCATTAATAAGCATCAAGTAAAAGTCAAAGTTGATATTCTGCAACTAGATAATAAGCTTTATGTATTTCACATTCTTAACGATCTGATACCTAAAATAAATTAAACTAACTGGCGATTTATCAGTAATACGTTCATTTTTGGATCAAGTTTATGGTATTAGAGAAGTTTGGTTTTGAAGGTTTGATGGGAATTGCAAGCATTGGATGCTCACGAGACAAAAACTCAAGTGAGGAGAAGGCCATGTTGAGGCTCTTAATACATAGATTCAAAGGAGACAACATAAACAAGAGATGTCTTCACCGAGGAAGATAGGTCCCTATGCATCTGGGGAGGATTTCTTTGAGTCATTTAAATTAATGCAATACATGGTAGAG
This sequence comes from Picea engelmannii, assembly GCA_009831015.1. Taxonomy (NCBI): domain Eukaryota; kingdom Viridiplantae; phylum Streptophyta; class Pinopsida; order Pinales; family Pinaceae; genus Picea; species Picea engelmannii. Next base: position 158,974 of record ML808876.1, read on the forward strand.
GAACTTTACCATGAAAGAGGTCAACGAAGGAATCCAAAGGTTGAAGAAGGTGAATCCTCAGTAAGAGTAGGAGGAGGAGTTGGAGGTGGTGGACCTTCAGAACCTTCTTCTCCTTCATCCTCGTCATCTATAAGTGAAGCAAGTGTACATCCCTCCAAGGATAAGAAACCTAAGAAAATGCATCATTCTTCTGATATGCCTTTATTAAAGTTAGATGTAAAGTTTCAATTACCCACTTATGATGGTGAATTGGATGCAAAAAAGCTAGATAATTGGGTGAGACAATTAGAAGTCTATTGCAGGATACAAAATATTGTTGATGACGAAACTAATATCCAACTAGCAAGTCTCAAAATGGGAGGAACATCTCTCATATGGTGGGAAATCAAAACTAGAGATGGTCTTAAGAAAAGTGGTAAAAACTCTCTTCCTAGAATGATTTTGTTATTGCATTAAAACAACATTTTTACTCTTTAGCTTACATGCAACAAGAAATGATGAATTGGCAATGTTTAAGGAAATAAAAAGGTCAAAGTGTACAAGAATATTCTCAAACATTTCATAAGGAGGCATTACATTTGGGTATTCCTTTGTATACACAAGAGACACTCCTAAAATATATCAGTGGTTTACATTCTTATCTTAAACACACTATTCTTATGCTAAATCCTTCTAACTTTGATGAAGTATGTGTACAAGCTATTCACATTGAATCCAGTAAAGGGAATGTTGGTGATAATGTATCTATAGATACCTGGAAAAGAAAGGATGTAAGGCAAAGGAAAGAGAAGAAGGAAACCACAACAAGAAAGGAGAAGCCTACTTGCAAGCATTGCAAGAAAGTAGGCCATGATGAAGGTCGTTGTTGGGTCTTACATCCTGACTTGAAGGGAAAGAATTTTTCCAACCACAGAAGGAAGAATACCACAGTTTTGACAGTTCAAGTGGATCTTGGATCAGATTCCGTTGATGAGACACAGGTTGTAGCTATGGGAATCCGAGGTATAAATTTTGTTACAAGTACTAGCTCTATTGGATCAATTGATGTAAATGATGAGTGTAAAAGGAATGAACTTTTCCACATAAGGGTTATAACACATAATGTTAAATTTGATACTCTTGTACATAGTGGATCACAAGACAATCTAATCAGTAAAGATGTTGTAAATAACTTGGGACTTGAAACTAAGTCACATCCTAAACCATATCCATTGGGATGGATATGTGGTGATAATAATTTGCAAGTAACCAAGCAATGTAAAATTAAGTTTGCAATCACTTATAAGTACCATGATGAAGTAGAGCTTGATATAGTGCCACTGGACATATGTGGAATTGTACTGGGAATCCCATACCTTTATGATAGGAAATCTATATTGTATAGGGAGGATAATAAATATTGCTTCAAGAAATATGGGAATGTGTACATTGTTCATGCTCATCGCATGAAAACTGACAGATCTTTTGCAGCTACAGGGCAGTTAAAAAAGATGGTAAATGCAAGAATTTTTTTAACACTTATGTCTGTAATAAATCCAGAAGTTAGTGATGCTAAACATGAGATGATTTTGCATGTGTCTAACGATCATGAAGTGTCACCAGAGGTACATCATAACGTTCAACTACATAACTTGATTATTGTTCCTGTTCAAAAGGGGAGGAATGTTTTGTCATTCTCATTAGCATGTCTAGTATTGTTGATTAGTTTGATTATATTCAATGGTGTATGGAGGCTAACTACAACAAAGAATGTATATAATTGTGAAATTGATGGGATGATTACTTTGATAAACAATGTTATCTCAGTTTTCATGTTTGTTGTGATTAGTCAGGTGATTATTGTCCAAGCAGAAAGGATGGATGATACCAGACAAGTGGGAAGGCAATACCCTCACTTCTTACCTGAGTAAAAGTAGACTTTCGGTGGTCCAATAGCTTCCAAAGTGGGGAGGAATGATCTAGGAGGCTCCCCGGGCTTAGAAAATGCTCAAAAATCAAAGTTCTCATAATGGAATGAAACCAATTCCATTGTGACTAGATCATTGCTTTGATTCTAGTAGTATATTTACTTTCTCAAACGGAGGACATATGTGAGATTTATCGCACTCTGACCATTTTCTCAAACAACTAAAAAGTCAAAGGTCAACTAGGAAAAAGTCAATACTGATGTCAGCATGACATCACCAAAGCTATTTAATGATGATGACATGGAAAAAGTAGGTGTTGACAAGTGGCGATTGGTGACTGGGTAGATGTGGATGACAGATCCAATCAGAATTGGACACATGGCGATTTTTGGTCAAATATGGTGATGCCACATGGCCCAGGCATGGGCAGCCACATGGCACCTAGTCAACGGTTGAAGTTGAAAGTTTCAAAATTTTTGGGGTCCATGGGGTTTGAACCCATGAACATCCACCAAGCTCAAGCCTTGGGAAAGTTCCAACCACCAACACCCCCCACATGTTTCTTATTATATGAAATGCTTTTTAATTTATTTAAATTTCAAATGTTTGTTATGGCGCGGAGGAGGGGGTCGGTGCCCGTGGTCTTATAATATGGAATATAACTAGGGCGTGGATACATAGTTTTTAGTCACATGGGGGTTTGGATAAGGAATAGCCCTTGGATCTCGGGTGGATCCCACAAGCCCAGAGCTTACCCCGTTAAAAGGCATGTGGGGTCTATTGTTAGGCCAAGAGTCCCATTCCATGTGCCAACGACCAGGAGCTAGCGCATTTAAGGGGCCAGTGCTTGGCCATATTAAGTTCATATGACTTTTTCCAAGGGGGCGCGTGCCAGGCCAACGGGGCTATACTATGTAATTTTAAGAAAAGTGGTTTTTTTGTATAGTTTTTAGGGATTTTGACTGATATTATGCCCAAAAATTGGTTTTTTGAGGATTTTGAGGCCATTTGAAGGGGGATTTGATCCCAAAAAGAGGCCATATATTGAGGGAAGTTGGGATTCCTCATCCGAGCCTTAAAAACTATAAGCCCATGATTTTTGAAGCTTGTAGGAGACTTTTTGATGTAGGGTTTTGAAGTAGTTTGTAATTTTTGACCTTTTTTCATATTTTGAGAGGCATTTTTCTCATATTGTTGAGAGGAGTTTGATGATGCATGCATGAATATGAGCAAGGGAGTATTTCACAACAGATCTGAAGAATGTAATGTAACAACAAAGAGCCTATGTAAGATCACTTTGAGCATTTTAAAGAGAAATAAAGTTGTCCTCCACTTGGAAGCGGGCTCGAAGACGTAGCCAATGATTGGTGAACTTCGTTATAAACCTCTTGTCTCTATTTCTCTTTCTGTTTTGTTTTAATATTCTCTTCATTTTCGACATGGATATTAATGTCTGATCTCTTTATTCATTAATAAGCATCAAGTAAAAGTCACATTTGATATTCCTCAACCAGATAATAAGCTTTATGTATTTCACATTCTTAACCATCCGATGCCTAAAATACATTAAACTAACTTGTGATTTATCAGTAATACCTTCATTTTTGGATCATGAAGGAGGCCATTTAAGAAGGAAATGGAGTGTGATGTAAAGATTCTTGTGAATGAAGCATAGCCAACATCTGTTTCTTTTCAGAGATAAGCTACCCCATTTTTCCAGTTTGTGTTCTACAATCTTTTTCTATCTTATTTAGTAATAGAAGTTGGGTTTTACTGTATTTCTTTGTTTTGTTCTATATTTTTATGTATTTCATTGTTATATCTTGGTTATATTTATGTCTTCATATCATTCTCAAAATAATTTTGATCAAAGGTTCTTCTATTCAGGTGTGAAATACGCATGAAATTCTATATAGATGCATTATCATTCAAGTACAAAAGATTGAATAGCCTAGAAAATCCACAACACAAGCACTTGCACACAATACATATATTCCTTTCAAATTGTACAGGAATATCTATCCATTCAAGACAACATTCATAGATAGAATTTATTTATGATGTTCTATTATTACTCAATACACAGACTTGTAATGAGAATTTATTCTATTCATCACTCAAGCATACACATTTATGAATGCAATTACAGTTAACCTTACCATACATTTCAATTCTAGTACACAAGAATATGTGATACTTATCTAGTTAAAGATTTTATCTGCCCAACTGACTATGGGTGTTTGCCTTTCCACCCAACCATATGCTTTGCATGCTTAGTCACTTTGGTTGTAGGCCACCCCTATGTCAAGCCATGATACCACCATGTAACTCTCTATGCTCACCTCTTCTAGATCAAGTCTCTTCGATGTTTATCAGATGCCTTCCAACATTAAGCTCATGACCTCTCATCTTAGGATAGTTCTTGCATTCTCAAACCAGTCTTGCAACCAACTCCTTTCTCTGAGAATCCCCTTGAAATATCTTTGAGTTCTCCCCACTCTACTCGTTCTCCATAATTCCCCCCCTAATTATGCCCCTTCACGCGTTCCTTGCACGTAATATCCTGGGAAGGTTCTCTACATGTCCCCTTCTTTCTATCAGAAGTAACCCATGGGGTCAACCATGGGAACTCGTGAGGTATTTCATGTTCTCCTCTGGATGAAAATTGTTGCTATCCTAGTCAGACCTCCACACTCCCATTCATTGAGGGTGGTTGGTTTCTCAACCACCAATCCTCCCTCATTAACTTATTTTCCTTGAAATCGAGGCCAAGAGAAATAATATATTATTTCCATTTCAATTATTTCTACAAAGGTCCATTAGTTCATATTATCATAATGAATCCCTCTCTAGGTTTCCCATTATTTCCCTTTGTAGTATCACAGACAGTACTTTTAATGCTTCACCCCCACAGTCAATTGTTGGCATTTTCGATTGATCATTAATACATTTACATTGTTTTCATGCCATAGCATGGAAATCATTAGTTACAATTAATTACATATAATTAGGGGTTTAGAGAGGGGGTGCTACAACAACCATTTCTCCTTAGCCTACAAGTGCAAGAAGCTCCTATTTCCCCCTTACCTTGACCCTCCAATATTTACTCTTTTTTATTCAATTATTGGGATGGAGTTTGATATGAATAAAATTTCACAAATAGTATAAGAATATCAATAAAAATTAAATTTTCACATTGATAATGATAAAGAGAAAATGAGGGTGAAATCACTGAGGTAGGTTACACTTTCGTGACAATTGGGTCTCCAAAATTCCAAAAAACCTTTTTTCAGTTGAACTAATATTAATTTTCGGCCGAAATATATTGTTTTCGACCGAACTATTTTTTAGCCGAAACATGAAACATCAAATCGAATGGTGCATTGACCACACCCTTGATTTGCGTGTAAAAATTTAGTCGGCCAGATATTTTCTTTCCGGCAATACTCTTTCGGTCGAACTATCTTCCGACTAAAATATTGTTCGGCCAAACAATCTTTTGGCCAAAATATTATTTATATATCAACCACACATCGATTATGAAACGTTTTACGAACTTTGTTGTCATTTGTTAGTGATTGTGAGTGCAGAGGTTGAGAGCACGGGTCGTGTAGGCAGACACGTCTGTGAGTGCAGAGGTCGTAAGCGCAGGTCATGTAGGTAGGGACATCTATGAGCGTAGAGGTCGTGTTGGCATTTGTGAGCATGGGCACGCCAAACTCCATGTATTTTTCTAATCTTGAGTATATAATTTTAGTTTTAATTTTTAAAATGTATTGTTAATTTTTAATTTACATTTTCAATATATAATTAAGACATAATTTGTTTGCCCATGTGGCCAAGCTATGGGCATGCCCACGGCTTGGCCACAGGGCTAGCCCCCCGCGACCAAGTCACAGTCCCAGTGGACTGTGACTTGGCTGCGGGGGGGCAGCCCTATGGCCAAGCCATGGGCACGACCCCGGCTTGGCCATAGGGGCATAATTATATGTGAATACACATATTACTGTAAGGAATTACACAGAGTCATATCACTCGAATATCTAACAATATTCATGTCAGAATCAGACTTGTTACAATAGTTATGTATGATGAGAATAATATCGTATATATATATATATATATTTAGAATATGTACAGGGGGTTTATAGTCATTTTAAAATATCCAATGATTCATAAATTAAGAGTCTCAATGACGATATAGGAAGGTAAATGTATATGTTTCCTTTTATGTCAATAGTTTAAGCTTGTCTAGTTAAAAAACATTATAGAACAAAAGTTCCTTTTGATTTGAGTAGAGAATAAATTTAGAAACAACACAAGCATAAATACAAATATACAGGGTTGTACAGTGCAGATGCACAACCACTGGGGTTAATTAAAGATTGTTTGATTCAGATAAAAGAAAACACTATAAACCAGAAGAAGTATCAAAAAAATTTCAGTACCGATTTCATTTATTATAATTATAGAGTTCTGAATACATTGAAAACAAGTAGCCACAATACTACTTCATGTCCATTACATACTATTTGTTTCTATTACACAGAAGTAATGATTCGACCCTAATGGTCATTCTTTAAATGAGGATGCAGTTAAACCAACTGTCACAAAGTCTAGTAATGATAACCCAAGAATTCCAGAATTCAAAAATGAGTCATCTTTTATTTTGTTTTAGTCTACTTTGTCATTTTATGTTCTTATTTTTGAAATTTTTTAAGTCATCTTTAATAACATGGAAGAATCTAGGAATTGCACAACTTGTAAAGATTTTTAAATACACAATTTTAATGATATTTGTGTGACTAAACATAATAATACTATGCTTCTATGAGAGATCTCATGCTGCACATTGATCTTCAATGTTGTTATTTTAACCTATTTCCATTAATGTAACATTGACCATGTTATATGTCCACTCAAACCCATGAATCAACGTGAAGTCGATCAAAATTGATTGTCATTTATTTTTGCAGTTGAACAATGATAAGAGAATTGAATGTGTGTTCTGGTTGATATAATAGAATAGTGAGTCCCACTACAAATCCTTAGAACCAGAAAAAGATCTAATGGGCCCACTAGATTGATTTGATAGATTACAAATGACTGAAAACAATGTCACTGCCTCTTTTATTGAAATACTTGTATAACAACAATGACGCATGTTGTTCCTGAGTCTGTACTTAAGGCTCAAAAGTACAGTGTCAAGGCATCCAAAAGTAGTCGAGAGATGGATACGAGGATAACATCCACCTTTAGTCGACGTGAATGTAGAAATCTTCCCTCGTTTCCTATACCGAAGGTGGATGTTATCCTCTTATCCATCTTTCAACTACTTTCAGATGCCTTGACACTGTACTTTTGAGCCTTAAGTACAGACTTAGGAACAACATCACATATTGACCTTTAGGATTTAAACCAAACTAAGTATCTTATTATCCTGCAAGCAATTAAATTGTAGGGCCCATAGAATATTTGGATGTTACAATTTTTGTAACATCATTAAATGAACACATGATCTTCAAGTTCATCAATAATTTCCATTAGTACATACAATGCAAACAATAGTAGGATGAATCTCATGTACCATATTTAAAAAAAGAGTATATCAATGATATATATATATGCACATATAGTACCTCATTTAAATAAGGAAATACATCAAATAAATAAATAAGTTAATGGACAAATAAATTCTTCCAAAATATATTATAACTTCTCATTGAAAACAATTAGATTGAAACAATAAAATACCTTTTGCATCAATCATAAGAGGGTCCAAGGTCTTTATAATAAGAATAATAAGGACTAATTAAGGTAATAGTCATAACTTTATGAGGGAAAAATGAGGGAAAACCAATTATTGATAAAAAGTGAAAATCAAAAATCTTAGCCCAATCCCTTCCTAATACAAGAGCGTAGGGATGTATTACTACAAGAGGGATGTAACTATCTAAAGGTGGAATGGCACTTTTCTAATGTCTAAAGTCAATAGGAGGTTGAAATATGGAAACAATATATGAGAAAATTTCTTGGAAGTCGAATTGAATTGATTATACGAGTCTATGATAATATGTTCCAGTATGGATCCTCTTAAGAACTAAGCTTGAAATAAATATTTAACTTGGAGGGAATATTACTTTTTTAAACTAAGGTAATATTATGTTAAGACATTTTAAAACTTTGAAATTTAATAGAAAAATATCCATGGAAGTGAAGAGCGTACATGGATGAACAAACTTACTCAATTTTGATTGGTCACGAATATGCTGATAACTCATGTTCTAATATGTGTTATCATGTGTATTAGAATTGAACCAACTCACTCTAATCATATGGGAAACTAAGGAATATTATTGTGATTACTACAAGAAAGCAGTGGCATTCATAAACAACTCTTATTAAAGTTAAATATAATACAATTCTATTACAGTTAAATACAATACATATTGATATACAATTCTTTGGCAGTATCCAGAAAATTTGAATAAGCTCCCAAATGCCATATTTGATGTTACATCAATAAATGGTTAACGATAGTAAGGCGTATCGCCTTTAGTAATTCAAGATCTTGAACCCTTTGGCCCGTGTCCTTTTCTAAAGGAGGTGTGATTCCAAAAGCCTCTCATAAGTTTACATAAGTTTACATATGTAATATCTCAACACTAAGATTCAAGATATTTTCCATGAATAGAAAATCTATATTACTTTGTTAATGTTGGTATTTCTATAATGAATCAATCTATTCATAGATTGATTCTATTTTAGGTAATATGTAATGGTCATTAGCCAAGCTATCAAGATTCCTTAGGTTAGTGAGTCTGGCCTAGCTATGATATATGCTCCCTTAGTTATGGCCTCAAACAAAAAGTTCATTAAAAAACTCAATGATTAACATGATTATGTAATTCACACTTGGTTTTTCATTTTTCTGTGTTCTTCATTTAATAACAAGAGAAAGAAATATTCATTGCCAAGAGTCATTTATATTTGGACTAGGTTGACAAAAAAATCTTGAAACCATCTAGTGAGACCTAATGATAATGGGTACAAGTAAATCTCCTCCTATGCTTCACATGTCCTACATATTGTCATGAGTCTTGGTCACATCTCTATGTAAGACATGAGTGACCTACTTGTGTAGTCCAATGTCTTCCACTTTGGTGGTACTTTCCAATGTCTTCCACTTTGGTTGTCTTTTCCAATTGTAGAGGCCCTTTGATTAAAGGAATAATTATAACGAATATGATAAAGTCTAATTTA